>BQNB010001633.1:0-136203 GCA_026074375.1 Tanacetum coccineum | reverse complement strand
GTTCACATAAAGATGGAGATGGAGACTTCATGTTCCAGTAGAGTCAGGTTCATAACCGCATGCTCATACTCGACCACCATGAAATCTCAAGCATATGTTTCTAAGCTTCTGCAACTCTGATATCACACGTCCTTCTTGAAGTGGCCAAGTATTAAAGTTAAAGAAATTCAAGACTAAATTATTCAAGTTTTCAAGATCTAGAAAGGTATGAGCATGTCGGTCCGCAAGACACAAGACCACAAGATGGCGAAAGATCACAAGATGATGATTAGAGATTAGATTTGGCTAATGATCTCAAGAAAGCTCAAGATTACATATCAAGTTTAAACACAAGCCATAAGACAAAGACCACTACATCAAAGTACAAGATATCAAGGGAAGAATCAAAGACTAAGAGCTGAACAAGATCAATCAGAAGATTGCAGAGCTTAAGTTAGTATTTTCTGGGGTGACCTCCCTTAAGGGGAGATTGTTAGATATTAGAAAAAGACTCGGTCACTCTGTGTATTTTACCATTTATTATAGCTCGTAGTTATTAGTTAATCGTATGACGTTCGGTATTGGGCCGAGTAATTAAACCCAACGAATAAGCCCATACCAAAGCCTTGGTCCAGTTTTGTATGCAACTATATAAGCCTCTTCCATGCCTTGGAATAGGTGGTTGGTTATTTCATTATACAAGTTCTATTTTCTCTCTCTAGAAAGTTTTCTCTCCAACTTTCTCTCTCTAGACTTGGCTAATCCATCTATCTTCCATTGTGTTATGATTTCCAATATCCTACACCTAAACAACAAGAAAAACCAGTTAGGAAACCAGTTAAGTATGCTGAAATGTACAGGTCACAAAGTTCTAGGGGAAATCAAAGAAACGGGAATAATCAGAAGTCCCAACAGCTAGGAAGTGACTTTGTGATGTACAATAAGGCTTGTTTTGACCAAGTGCAGGCTGACTGCAATTATCATCAAAGGGAAAGGGTGGTATCTGGGAATAATTATACAAGGGTGAATTACAATTATTCTGCTAAAAAGGCTTACCCTAGTGCTCACAGGAACATGGCTTCAAAAGCAATTTTAATGAAAACTGGTCCAAGACCACTTAATAATGCTAGGACTGTTAATACTGCTCATCCAAAAACTAAAGTTTATAGTGCTAGACCAATGTCATGTTTTTCTAAATCAACACAATCAACTGTAAAGATGCCCTATCAAATAAGAACAGCATTAACTAATAAAAATCTTAACCAAAAAGTTAATACTGCTAAGGGAAAATTTTATACTGTTAGGCCAAAAGCAGTTAATACTGCTAGGACAAATTCAGCAGTTGTTAATGCTGTTAGGGAAAATCAGGTTAATGCTGTTAAGGTCTCAGCATATTGGGTTTGGATACCTATCAAACTTAATAGTGCATCAATTACTATGAAGAGACATAATTATGTTAATGCATGAGGCAGATCCAAGTCAGTGATAGCTTGGGTCCTCAAAGGAAACTAATTTTCTTATTTTTATGGGCAGGGTCATCCACAAAAAGAAGATCAAGGCTATGTTGATAGTGGATGCTCAAGGCACATGACAAGGAACATGTCCTATCTCTCATACTTTAAGGATTTTGATGGAGGATATGTTACCTTTGGGAGAGGAGCCAAAGGAGGGAAAATTACTGGTAAAGGAACTCTTAAAACTGGTAAGCTTGATTTTTAGGATGTGTACTTTGTCAAGGAGTTACAGTTTAACCTTTTTAGTGTTTTACAGATGTGTGACTAAAAGAACAGTATTCTTTTTACTAACACTGGATGTTTTGTTCTGTCTCCTGACTTTAAGTTAGCTGACGAGAGTCAGGTTTTACTTAAAGTTCCTAGAAAGAACAATATGTACAGTGTTGATATGAATAATGTTGTTCCTAAAGAGAGTTTAACTTGTCTTGTTGCAAAGGCCACACTTGATGAATCAATGCTATGGCATAGGAGGCTAGGTCATGTAAATTTTAAAACTATTAATAAACTTGTTAAGGAAAATCTTGTGAGAGGTTTACCTACAAAACGTTTTGAAAATGACCAAACTTGTGTTGCTTGCCTTAAGGGAAAGCAACACAAAGCCTCTTGTAAGTCCAAGATTTAGAACTCTATTACCACGGCAAATATTCATGTTGCAATGGGGGACTTGTTTGGTCCAACTTTTGTGAGCAGCTTAATGAATAAGAAATATTGTCTAGTTGTTACTGATGATTATAGCATATTTACTTGGGTTTTCTTTTTAGCAACTAAGGATGAGACTAGTGGCATTCTTAAGAGCTTTATAACTGAGATAGAAAATCTAGTTGATAAGAAAGTAAAGATAATCAGATGTGACAATGGAACAGAGTTCAAGAATAGAGTTATGAGTGAGTTTTGTGAAAAGAAAGGCATTAAGAAGGAATTTAGTATAGCTAGAACTCCTCAGCAAAATGGTGTTGCTGAGAGGAGAAATAGGACACTAATTGAGGCTGCTAGAACCATGTTAGTGCAGACTCTAAGTTAACCTACTATAATATTAGCGAAGCATTAATACTGCTTGCTATGTGCAGAATATGGTATTAGTAGTTAAGCCTCATAACAAGACCCCTTATGAACTGTTTAGAGGTAGAACACTTGCTCTAAGCTTCATGAGACCATTGGGTGACATGTACCATTCTTAATACATTAGATTATTTAGGCAAGTTTGATGGAAAGTCTGATGAAGGATTCTTTGTTGGATACTCAATGAATAGTAAGGCTTTTAGGGTATACAGCATTAGAACTATAAAAGTAGAAGAAAACTTGCATATTAGGTTCTTGGAGGATAAGCCTATTATTGCAGGTGATGGACCAAAGTGGCTATATGATATTGATGTTCTAACAAAATCAATGAATTATATGCTAGTTGTTGCAGGTACAAACTCTAATGATTTTGTAGGTACAAAAGAAAGTATTGGTATAGGTCATTCTAGCAAGGAGACATGATCTAGCAAAGACTACATTTTGATGCCACTGTGGAAAGATGGTTCATTATTTGATTCTTCTTCAAAGAATGCTAGTAACGATGAACCATAACCTCCTAGTGATGCTAGAAATAAGTATGATGAAGGTGTATGTAAAGAAAGTGGAATTGATGATCAAGAGAGGCCTAAAAACAGTACTCAAGATGTTAATACTGCTAGGCCAAGTATTAACACTAAACCAAACATGTTTTCTTTGGGAGATAATGCTACACTTGAAGCCACACATACTGATTTCTTTGGTGATGAAACAAAAGTGAATATGAGCAACATTACTACCATATATCTAGTTCCTTCTACTCCAAATACAAGAATCCATAAAGATCATTCAGTTGATCATGTGATTGGTGATGTACAGTCTGGTGTACAGACAAGGAGAATGACAAAGACTACATATGAACAAGGGTTTATTAGTGTTGTTTATGAAGGGAAAACTCATGAAAACCTTCAAACTTGTCTGTTTGCTTGTTTCCTGTCCTAGGAAGAACCCAAAAGGATTGCTAAAGCTCTAAGTGATTCAGCTTGGGTAGAAGCAATGCAGGAAGAGCTTATACAGTTTCAGCTACAAAAGGTTTGCGTATTCGTGGATTTGCCTAAGGGTAAGAGGGCTATTGGTACAAAATGGATTTTTAGGAACAAGAAAGATGAGAGAGGCATAGTGATTTGGAACAAAGCAAGGCTGGTTGCACAGGGACATACTCAAGAAGAAGGCATAGACTATGATGAAGTTTTTGCTCCTGTAGCAAGAATTGAGGCAATAAGGTTATTCTTATCCTATGCTTCCTTTATGGGATTTATGGTGTATCAGATGGATAAGAAGAGTGCTTTCCTTTGGTAGGATTAAAGAGGAGGTATATGTGTTTCAACCTCCAGGGTTTGGAGATCCTGACTATCCAGAAAAAGTCTACAAGGTAGTAAAAGAACTTATGGTTTGCATCAAGCTCTAAGAGCCTGGTATAAAACCTTGGCCAAGTATTTATTAGACAATGGGTTTCACAGAGGAAAGATAGATCAGACCTTGTTTATCAAGAAGCAACAAGCGGATATTTTGCTTGTACAGGTCTATGTTAATTACATTATCTTTGGCTCTACAAAGAAGGAGTTGTGTACTGAGTTTGAGAAACTGATGCATGACAAGTTTCAGATGAGTTCTATGGGAGAACTCACTTTCTTCTTAAGGTTGCAAGTGAAGTAGAAAGAAGATGGGATATTTATCAGTTAGGATAAATATGTAGCTGACATATTGAGGAAGTTTAGTTTCACATATGTCAGGACAACTAGCACCCCAATGGATACAGAAAAGCCTTTGCTCAAGGACTCAGATGGTGATGATGTTGATGTTCATCTCTACGAGTCAATGATTGGATCATTGATGTATCTTACATCATCAAGACCAGACATTATATTTGCAGTATATGCATGTGCCAGATTCTAAGTCACACCTAAGGTTTCACACTTACATGCTGTGAAAAGGATTTTTAGGTACCTAAAAGGCCAACCTAAATTGGGCCTTTGGTATCCTAGAGATTCTTCCTTTGACTTGGTGGCATATTCTGATATTGACTATGCTGGAGCAAGCTTGGATAGGAAGTCTACAATAGGAGGTTGTCAGTTCCTAGGGTGCAGGTTAATATCATGGTAGTGCAAGAAGCAAACTGTGGTTGCCACTTCCTCTACTGAAGCTGAATATGTGGTTGCTGCTAGTTATTGTGGACAAGTACTCTAGATTCATAATCAAAGGCTAGATTATGGGTATAATTTTATGCACACCATGATTAATATTGGCAATAACAGTACTATATGTATTATTAAGAATCCTGCTTTACACTCTAAAACAAAACACATAGAGATTAGACATCATTTTATAAGAGACTGTAATGATAAAAAGTTAATTCAAGTGGTTAAAATACACACAAATAACAATTTTGCAGACTTACTTACAAAAGCCCTTGATGTTGGAAGGTTTCAGTACTTGGTTGCAAGTATTGGAATGCTAAATCCATAAAGTTTTAATCTCTTTGTGTCATTGTAATGTTTTGTAAAGGATTAGTATTGTTAGTTGTATCAATTAGTACTGCTAAGTATAACTAGTACTGTTAGTTATACTTAAGACTGCTAGTTAAAACTGTTAGTAATAATTAATACTGTTAAGAAGAAAATGCTTTGGATTGTGTTTTCTTGGTTTTGGACTAACACTTGCAGGATAAGCAAAGCAGTATAGTTAGACTTGGTGATACCTATTGTGGAGTTTGTTAGAAGAAAATCTGTTGATTAATGATAGAGAGGAATTAGGGATAACTTGCCAAGGGTTAATGCTAAATTTACACCTGAGTTGGGAAGACCTTTAAGATATTTTTCTTGAAATCAACCTATGTCTGCCAATGAGCCTAATGAAGCATCTGGGCATAGGCTATACTGAACACGAATTAATGGCTTTTAGTTAGTCAAATAGTAATTGATCTAACTCACTCTTTACCATTCTATCATTTGCATAGTGTGTTAGTCTACGGACATTTGGTTTAGAGAACAACGAGCAAACATGAATCTAATACATTTGTGTTAGAGGTAACACCTGCCACTAAGCTGGAAACCCTGTCAAGAAGGCTCTTTTAATGAGTTTATCTGATCACAGGCAGTATTTATACTGAAATAATTGGTTCTTACACAACCAGAGGTTAAATGCAACCGAAATGATTAAGTGTCTTCCTTTACATTTAATCCCTTCAAAAGTATGAGTGCAGTATTGTTTTGAAAGAAAATATGGGTTAATACTGCCGGGTAAAGTTAATACGGCTAATATTAGTACTGCTAGGCTTAATATTAGTACTGTTAGGGGAATAACAGATTTTTCTTAATTAAATATAGTCGTTGATATATTTTAGGTAGAACACATGCTCTAAGCTTCATGAGACCATTTGGGTATCATGTTACCATTCTTAATACCTTAGATTATTTAGGCAAATTTGATGAAAAGTCAGATGAAGGATTCTTTGTTGGATACTCAATGAGTAGTAAGGCAAGTTTGAGTAAAGTGATATCTATATAATCTCAATTGACTTTGCCAAACACACATACTCTCATAAACGAACATATCCCAGAACCCTAATCGAACTTTTCTCAATCAATAATGGCGAATTTGGAATTCTGTGACACACACAACATGGTCGCCTACTTAAAAAACAAGAGGGAAGTGAAGGATTTCACCAAATAGTGGATTTTCTCAATGCAAGTCACGTAAGGTATGCTCTTACTGAAAATCCCACTATCTATGTTTCTCCCATCAAACAGTTTTGGCAAACTGCTACTGCCAGAACACTTGATAATGGAGAAATAGAATTAACTGCTACAATAGATGGCACAATTAAGACTGTTACCGAGGCATCTGTTAGGAGGCATCTCCAATTAGCAGATGGTGATGTTATTAGTTCTTTGCCAACTACTGAAATCTTTGAACAACTTTCTTTAATGGGGTATGTGTCAACTTCTGACAAATTGACCTTTCAAAAAGGACACTTTTCCTCTCAATGGAGATTTCTCATCCATACCATCCGACATTGTCTAAGTCTTAAGAAAACCTCTTAGGAACAATTCAGTAGCAATATAGCAACTGCTATTATTTGCTTGGCCACTAATAAGAAATTTAATCTTTCTAAACTGATTTTTGATGGTATGGTGAAAAACTTAGATAGTAAACACAAATTTTTAATGTATCCAAGATTTATTCAAGTGTTTTTGAACAAACACAAGAGACTGCTTCAACCTCACACAATAATTTATATTTCTCCTACCCACACTCAAAAACTTTTTAGCAATATGAAGAGGGCTTCTAAGGGTTATACTGAGGAAGACATTCCATTGTTTCCTACAATAATTGTTTAAGGCCCAGTTCTTCAGGGTGAAGGATCAACACACCTATTTGAGTCCTATCACATACCCACCAGTGCTCCATCAACCTCACAACCACCAGTTTCACTAACCTCTAGGAGAACAAACAGACAGGAATCTGTGGTTTCTCAGCCCAGATCTCCTACTCAGACCCTTGTAGCAGATAAGACTATCCATGAGGAGAGAGGAGACAGTGTGGAAAGGGCTGCCACTACTGCTACTAGCTTAGATGCAGAGCAGGGCAGTCGTAACATAAATAGGACCCAATCCACGGCAATACCTAATGATCCTTTTCCTCAGGGAATTGGTTCAGGTGGTAGTCCCAGGCGCCAAGATACCATATTAGGGGACAGACCTGCTCAAACTAGGTTTGAGAGATTATCTAAACAGTCCAATGATCTACCTCTCTCAATAGTTAACATACTTGGAAGTAGGGAGGACAGTATGACACAACAAAAATTGATGGTTTTATGTACAACATTATCAAAGAAAGTGGAGAGCTTGGAGACAGACTTGAAGCAAACCAAGCAAATATATGGTGCTGCTTATACTAGGCTTATCAAGAAGGTGAAAAAGTTGGAGAAAACAGTTAAGTCCAGCCAAGCTAGTAGAAGGGCAAGAGTTGTTGTCTTTAATGATGAAGATGATTTGGAGGATCCTTCCAAACAGGGGAGGAAGGTAGCTAAAATTTATCAAGATCCTACCATTTTATTGGTACAACATGATGCAGAGATTCAAGGGATGTATAAGCATGATATGGAGTTTGACTTTGACTTTGATGCTGCTAAAGAAGTTTCTACTGCTAAGAAAGATGTTAGTACTGCTAAGCAAGTTTCTACTGTTGGTGAAGCAGTTACTACTGCTAGTGTTGCTGTTAGTACTGCCAGTCCTACAAGAAATACTGGAGTTTCTACTGCTGATGACATTAATATGGCTGAGACACTAGTGTACATCAGGAAGAGTGCAGCCAAAGACAAAGGTAAAGGTAAAATGGATGAATCTGAAACTATAAAGACCAAGACAAAGTTGCAGCAAGAACAAGAAAGACTGGATTTTGAAACAGTTGTGAGATTACAAGCTAAACTTGATCAAGAAGGGAGGTGGAGGATTGCCATGGTACATGAACCAGCTAGCTCTTTTAATGTTGAAGAATGGGAAGACATACAAGCTAGAGTTCAAGCTGATGAAGAGTTAGCGCATAGGTTACAAGCAAATGAAAGAGAAAAGTACACTGAAGCTGAACAAGCAAGAATGCTTGCAGAGCTTATCAATTAGAGAAAGAGGTATTTTGCTGCACAAAGAGCTAAAGAAAGGAGGAACAAGCCACCCACACAGGCTCAACAAATGACCTATATGTCTAATTATATCAAGCACATGGGAAGTTATACACTGCAGCAGTTGAGAGGTTATTCCTTTGATAAGATCAAGACTTTGTTTGAAACAACAATGAGGAGTGTAAACACTTTTGTTCCAATAGAGAGTGAAGTTGACAAAGCAGTTCCTGAGCTAGCAGCTGGAAGTTCAAAAAGGGATGCAGAAGAAAAACTTGATCAAGAAAGTTCTAAGAGGCAAAAGACTGATGAAAGCTCAGATTTAGCTAAAGAACCAAGAGATAAAGAAGCTGATGAACTGTCACAAGAAAAGCTACAACAAATGATGATAATAGTTCCAGAGCAAGGGATGAATATTGAAGCCTTACAAACTAAGTATCCAATAATTGACTGAGAGATTTACACTGAAGGCACTAGGAAGTACTGGAAGATCATCATAGTTGGAAATCATACTGAGGTACATCAATTCTTTGATGATATGCTGAAAGCATTTGACAGGGATGATTTAGTGATGATGTGGAGTCTGGTTAAAGAGAAGTTCAATTTAACAGAACCAACATATGACAAAGAAAGAGAGATATAGGTTGAGTTGAAGAGATTATTTGAACCAGATACAAATTGTTATCCCACTAGTTTAATCCATTATACAACAATAATCTATACCAATAAGCTAGAAAATAAGAAATCTTAGAGAGAGAAAGTAGAGAGAGAAACAAGAAAGGAAGATTAGCTTAGAGAGAGTTTGGAGGATTACAAGTGAAATGAAATGTAACCAACACCCTTCACCAAGTGTAGTGAAGGGATATTTATACCCTAACCTTCTAGTTGGCTAATGGGCTTTCTTAACGGGTCAGGCTTGGCTAAACTTGGGCTTTCACCCTTAACATGGACAACATTAGATTACAAACCAAGCCCGATGATACCCGACTAGCCTATTACATAACAAGACCTATTTGACTTAATGAGACCGATAACATTCTTGTTTGACTTAATATAATTAAGGCTAACAATCTCCCCCAATGTTGAGGTCTCTTTCTTCAAACTTCTCTGTATCACCGATGACATTGAAGATATGACGTTTAACGTTTATGCTTTGCCTTGTTATGGTCTTGTCTTGTTTGTAATGGCTTTGTTTATCCATGCTTTGTGATCTTGATTTTGAGCCTTTATCTTTTGACTTTAAATTCTTGAGATCGTTATCTTGCATCATCTCCTTGACTTGAATCATCTTGATTTGACTTCCTTGATCAACTTGTGCTCTTGACCAACATGCTCATACTTGTTACATTCTTGTTTGACATATGATTATAAGTCTAACAATCTCCCCAATTGATGATTCTTTATTTGACTTTGAGGCTCTTTGATGGTGGGGAAGATTAGAATCAACTATCTTGACGTTGAATGATTGACTTTGAAAGCTTGAGTATGAGCATGTGGTTTATGAATCCGACTTCGCTGGAATGAGGCTGCAACACCGTCGTCTTATCCTGAAATAAAACAGTTAGCAATAAAAGATGAATTTGGCTTTGTCATTCATCTTGAGTTCGGTTGCATTAACCTCCGGTTTCCCGTTTTATAGTATAAATACTATACCTGTGATCAGGTAGATTCAAAGAATCTCCTTGACAGGGTTTCCAGCTCAAAGCGTAGGATCTTCTAACACAGATGTATTAGATTCACCATGCTTGCTAGTTCTCATTACCGGAACGTCTCAAAGCAGACAACACGGTAAGAGTGAATCAGATAGTTACTATCTTTCTGATTAAGTCGTCAATTCATTTACTGGACCAAAATTGATATCCAGTTATCACAAGCTTGATTCATATAGAATCTTGCAAGTCACCTACCAAGAGCTTGTTTGATGTTGGCTCAAGCAGGATTTCCATCTTCACTGTGAATACTTAAGTATCACTCGGATGTTCTGGCAAGATCTCAAGGATAATGCGTAGGACTCTTTGTTACAACTTGTGAACTTTATGGTGTTCAACAAGTGTATTTTGACATTGTGTCCTAATGAGATTTATACTTTGATCTCTTCTATCATTTGTTTTCGTAGGATGCCTTTTTAACATTAAAAAACCCTTTTTAAGATTCTGATAAAGCAAATTTATTCCATTTTTTCTTTGTACGAAACCCAAAATTTCAACTCATTGATCCTTACGAAACCCATTATTAAGCCCAAAATATCACTTACAAAACCAATTGGCCATACTGTTCACGAAACCGAAACCTGTGAACATTTACTTTCATAAACTTTGATTTTCAAAAAAAATATGATAAACTTAATGATCCTGCTTATTGCAACAGCTTATTTATCATTTTCCATCATTTAAGCTTATTTATCAAATTCTCAAAGTTACGAAACCTGTCTTAGTTACGAAACCAATAATTACAGTCCATAAAGTGATATTTCCAGTGATCAAGTAATTCCAATCATGTTATCAATCACATATTAGCATTTTGCCTCAATCAATTTTCTTTTCTAAACAACTTTCAAATTTACGAAACCCTATATCTAACCAAAACCTATGTAATCAATTAAATATAACAATTAATAGCAAAAAGATCACAAAAAGGACTCGATTCTTACGTTTTCTAGCACAAGAGTTCAATAAATCGATTTGGATCGAAAGTTCTTTGATACAAAAGCTCAAATGACTTAGAGATGTTACGAAACCCAACTTTATTAATTTTTACGAAAGTGATAAAGTTTTCATACGTAACTGTGCCTTTTATATCTTTGAAAATAACTTTTACATTTTGGCAAGTTTAGTCCCTTAAGTTTCTTACGTAAGCTATTTAAACCCTACGAAAGACAGTTTTGAATATTAACAGTTTTAGTCCCTCAAGTTTCTTACGTAAGCTATTTAAACCTTACGAAAGCTACTTTCTAACTTTGTCATTTTTAGTCCCTTGAGATTCGTTCGTAGACCTTTTTAACCCTACGAAAGCACTTTCCAACTTTGTCATTTTTAGTCCCTTGAGATTCTTTCGTAAACAACAATCATCCATACAAAAGTTATTTTTTTATTTTTCACCTTCTATTTTCAAAAATTACTTTCGTATCCCCTTTTTATTCAAAAAATTTCATAACCCCCCCTTGGAATTAGACCACTTTTACAAAAATAATCTTTTTGATTTAATTTCTCCAATTAAATTCTTGTTTTTACTGAAAAATTTCATAACTCCCCCTCGAACAGTTATCCACTTTTGAAATATCCTTTCTTACAAAGTTTGTTCGAAAAGAAGTTAATTTTGATTTTAAGCACACAATTTCATTTTTTAATGATGATGTATCCTGAAAAAATTTATAACTCCCCCTCAACAAAATATCTAATTAAAGAACTTGTCGAGCGATAGTTAATTTTGCAGTTTTGAACATTTTGTTATGAGAAGATTTTGAAAAACTTCAAGAAATTTTATAACTCCCCCTCGAATAAATGTCTAATTCAAGAACTCATTCAAGAGATTGTTAATTCTTAAAAATTTTGCACACTTGAAAATTTTCAATGTTAATACAAATAATGTCTAAAAACGTTATTTATATTTTTCGACCTCTCAACGTTTTGATAATAACAAAATGTAAAAACGTTTACAATAAAAATAAACGTTTACAAATTATTAAATGTAAAATTCCATTTCTAAGATTAGTGATCACTAAAGGTATGGACAAACAAAATAATTAAGCATGATTAGTGATCAAGAAAATATTTTTCTTTTAATCCTCACTTTTAATTCTACAAAAGTATTTTCTCAAAAATACATTTACAAAATATTTTCTAATTAAAAAAAAAGTTTTATTAAAAACTTAAAATTTGAAATTCAAAATTTTCTCCCAAAATGGATGGTTCCATAACAGATATAACCTTCACCACAAAAAGACAAAAACAGGAGCGGAGTCTAGTGGCGGCCCCCTTATAGGCCTGGCGGGCCTCTTATATATAAGGGACCGCCGAGACCGCCACCAGATGACCGTTGGGATTTTTTATCTATAAATACTGATCCATTCCCAACAGAAAAATATTCCTCTTTGCATGAATTTTTTTAGTCTTTTCTTTCTCTCTCTAAACCTTCTTTCTCTCACTAAAACTCTTGATCACTAACATACTTAGATCTGTTCTTTCCTGAAACATTGATTGATGTACCTCTGCACTTACATCCGAGTTTGTTTGCATTCATGAAAATGAGAGATATCTACATTTGGAACCATAGTAGGGGTTCAACTGTCAACCTTGCATGGTGCAAGAGTCGCTAACTTTCCTGTAGGAATTCCACCTAAGACCAACAATTTGAAAATTCCAACACCGTGGGTTTCCTCACCTACGAACAAATCTAAGAGATGTTTTCTCTTACACAATAATTAGCGGAAGTCCTTATTAGGAGAAGACCTATGTCCTGTAAAGATCGCCTACTAGGTTTCTGAGTATGACTCTTTTGATCTACGGGTTTTGTTACTTGTTTTGTGGTCTTATTGGATTTGAATCTTAAGCACGTGAATTTTACTATCCATTCAGGAGTTTTTGTTATACAAGTATCAATGATTTGCATAAAGAACACACTTATGACATGTATAACAAACAAAGTTTTTGAAATCAAAGAAAGAATTAGAACTCTTAGAGTGATCAGACTTTAGGCACAGCTGTTCATCGTAACGCGACTAACTCTTAGATACAGGCAAACTCCTAGATTTTGATTGTTGCTCCTAGGGTTTTGGTTTTCCCTATCATCAGTAAGTGTGTTTGAATTCTCCGCAGAAGTAGGCACACTATTGTTGAGTTCCTAACTCTTTCTGTGTATCGTTTTTCTTGCTACAATCTAGATAGTGATTATGAACCATGTCATTTGAACTAAAATCTTGCATGTTCTTAGAACGATTCCTAGAATGAGCTAGATGCCAATCATTGATCGGTTATGCAAAGGATGATTTTGTTTTTTTCTTAGGCAAATAATGTCGAGTCCTGTATCTGACAAATTCTTATTCACATCAACTTGGGAGGCAAATCGTTGTTTTGACATTTGAGCCCTTTCAGATTTAAACAGCATTTGGTTGTCTAACAACTGATTGGTTTCTTAGAGATGGTAACACCCCGTGGTTCCCAATACTGATGTTTTATCAAACTTAGTATCTACACCATATCTTTTAACTTCCTTAAGGTCATTTTTTTAAAGCATCAATTGCCAAAAACCTTTCCTGAATCAGAGCATTTAATTCAGCCATTATTAGCAAGCAAAGATGTTGTCTGTTCTGTAGTCTTAATCTCGTGATTTTAAATGGAATCAGACAAATCTTTGTAATGCTTTTTCAAATTCTCATTTTCCTACGTAATGAAGCCACAATATTTTCGACTTCGATGTTTCAATTGTTTCAAGTACTCAAATCCTTTTCAATCCTTAGGCTTTATTACTTGTTTCCATTCAAAATTATATGACACATGTTGCCCTGATTTAATAAAGATTGATTTTGAATATTGAAGTTCGAGAGCAATCAATGTGCTTCCATTAATTTGAAAAACTCTTTTTTGAAATTGGGCAACTGTCTCTTTGAGCAAAATATTTTAGAACTCGGTGAATTGTTTTGAGTATTCATTGTCTGGTTTTCAGGTGATGAGATCAAGCAGACGGAACTTTTAACTGACATGATTCAAGGATACTGGTCTACCCTACCTACAACAATGATTTCAGTTGCTCAGGAAGCTGTTGTCCTATAGCAAAAGAGTATTGCATTCAGCATCCAATTGTACCTCAGCCATTGGCTCTTCGTCATAAATGGGTCTGATATTTCCATCATCAGCATCTGTATCATTCCCTGACCTGCTGCTGTCATCTTGCACTGTTGAGTCTGTCCTAATGCTTTTCTGTGTCAACCCAATTCAGCATCCAAATGCTTTAACCCGTATCAAATTCTTACACCTTTGCGTCTTCTGCATCAGTCTTTTATTCCACCCTTCTTTCATGCTGTCTTTGATGAACGTGTTCTTTCACAGCAACGGACTTCTTAACATACCCAGGTGTCGGAGTAGTGTATCTCTGAAGTGTTTTGAAACCTCGAGTCCAGTGTATTCAACAAAGACGTGTTTGTCATTTTGACTGTCATAAATCCCGTGTAATCTTATGAATTGATGAACTACTGGAACTGGTTTGTTTACCACCCCTAAAGGCTTGTCAAGGATCTATCTTCTTTGAAATTCATCTTTGTCAAGTTTGCTTTTGTAGTTATATCTAACGTTGGGAAGCATTGTACTTGTGAAAGTATACAACATCTTGACCAAATAGTGACATGAATGCTCATTTGAATCCAATATTCGATTCGAGTGCCTCTTAATCATCTTTTGAAATAACTTGAAGGTGTGAATGAAGAGACTCGAAAATATGCCATTGCATCTTTCTTTTGCTTTTGACATCCTTGTATTTGATTGCCATGGCACCATCTTTGTTTTCGTTTCAGATTCAAGCTGCATCTTTACTAATTTTGCTGGATTGCAGTCTCGAATTACTGTCTTCTTTCTCAGAACAAGCGTTTGTATACAACAAAATCCACTTTCAATGAAATCAACATTCAATGTTGGAAATTGATTTGAATTGATCTTTTGTGTTTTCATCATCAACATTCTGTTGTTTTTAACATTGTGGAGTTCGTTGTTTGATGAAGAATTACTCAAGCATTAGTCCCAAGGGAACCATGTTAAAGATCATTGCATCGTAAAATGAATGAGCCTCATAACTGTATAATCTCAGCATACGCGCTTTTATTCTGAATTGAAAAGTTTTTCAAACGTTGTTCTGAGTTTTGTCAAAGTAGTTTGTGCATCAGTCCAAGAAAGTATATCTTTATTAAGATGTTTGTTCTTAGTAAATCCAAGCTTGAGAGAAAGTTCTCTTAAAGATAGCCATCGTGCCATAATCTTGTAAAGTTTCTGAGAGAAACTTAAATAGAGACTTGATTTCTTTAAGACTGTGCATGTATCTACTTCTTGAAAGTTGGTGGTGTCTTCTCTGAATGGTTAAAATGCGAACACGAAGAACTGTGGACACTTCGAAGAACACTGATGTTTGAGTTTGCAAATTGGTATTTGAATTTGACATTCTGATGAAGTTGTGGTAAATGGATGTCGGATCTTAAGTGTTATGAAGTGATTGATTGTGGTTTCAAAGAATTAACGTTCACGGGATTTTACAAATCTTTGATTAAAACCGAGAAAAGAATCGTATCTTTCGCGGGAATATTAACAAATCAAGAAGAAACCGTGAATTAAATGATTATTTGATGTGAATGAATGTATTTTAAGTCCTTGTTAGATGTGCCGTGAGCTAGACCAAAAACAAGTCTAACACAAATTCCAAAAAAAACTGAAAAATGTCAATAAATCATAGTAAACGATGGTTTTGGGCCTCGAAAAATCCTTAACCAGCTAAAGGGTGGTTACAGCGTAATCCGTCACGTTTTTCTCTTCGATTTGAGAGGTCACGGGCCTGAAACGGACTTACGGATCAAAAGTTATGGCTGTTTTACTGAAACCCTTTTCTTCACACAAAAATTCTTAGACAAAACGCAATGCTAAATCTTTAAACCAAAACGCAGTGACACCAAAACGCAATGACCCAAAACGCAATGACACCAAAAACGCAATACAACCAAAACGCAGTGACTTTGGTCAAAACGCAATGAAATTTGGTCAAAACGCAATGAAATTTGGTCAAAACGCAATGAAATTTGGTCAAAACGCAATGAAATTTCTTCAAAACGCAATGAATGTCTTCAAAACGCAACCTGCAATCAAAACGCAACCAAGATCAAAACGCAACAAGAAAAAAATCAAAACGCAACATGAAAAAATCAAAACGCAACATGAAAAAGTCAAAACGCAACATGAAAAAGTCAAAACGCAACAAGAACTTTTTTTCCATTGGTAAAACCGCAACGAACCGAAATATACTGACCCCCCTTTTTCTTCAAAAATGGCCTAAAAATCACCCTTTTTGACCTTTTAGCTTGATTTCTATCTTGCAAATACTAACCTATCCTAGATCTTGCTTAATAACAAAACATAGCAAACATCTAAAGCCAAAAATCAAAATCGTTTGATTTTTTTCTATTGACTTCTTTTTGACCACGAATTTGATCTTGTTTAACCACACGAATTTTAATCACTAAACACCCCTTTAGCTCTGGTACCACATGTTATCCCATGTATTTAATCCATTACACAACACTAATCTTTACCAAATTGCTAGAAAATGAGAAGAAATCTTAGAGAGAGAAAGTAGAGAGAGAAACAAGGAAAGAAGATTAGATTAGAGAGAAGTGGTGAGTTACAAGTTGTGTGAAAATGCAACCAACACCCTTCACCAAGTGTGGTGAAGGGATATTTATACCCTAGCCTTCTAGCTAGGCACTTGGGCTTTCTAAACGGGCCGGGCTTGGTTTAACTTGGGCTTTAAGCCCGAAACACAGACAATATTAGATTACAATCCAAGCCCGTTGAACCCGACTAGCCTATTACAATACAAGACCTAGTTTGACTTTCTAAGACCGATAACATTCTTGTTTGACTTAATATAATTAAGGCTAACATGAGCTTAGGGAAACGTAATTACATTTTTGTGATGTTTACATTTGATGTATTATCACGGGGGAGATCTTGCGGTCCTACACTTATATAATTTACAAACCTATGAATTCACCAACATTATTGTTGACGTTTTAAACATGTTTTTCTTAGGAGAATCAATGAGGTACAAACAAGGAGATACATTGGTGGTCGTTTATACTCAAGTCATTTGCATCTTAAGATTTGGTACCTTCATTTTGGAGAAACATTTGTTAAGAACTAAGTCTTTGTATAAATTTATCAATGAACAAGTAAAGCTTTCGGGCAATTGTTAATAAACACTTTGCTAAATCCAATGTATCGGTTTTAAAACGACACTTTTAAAGGTCGTTCTTATATATCTTGTGCTGTTGATCTATGAAGTAACGCTCCCAAACCCATATTCCGCTCGACCCATTTTGGGGGTGTTACAGATTGGTACTAAGCCCAAGGTTTATAGAGAACCAGTTCAAATGTTATTGCTGGACTAATAACCGTTTTCAAACATTGTAACATTCAACAAAGGGGTTTCAACGGGACATAACATACACTAAGTTTTTGCATTTAGTTAGGTTTTTTACTAGATCTCCATGGTTCATATACGTGTTCATATTATAGTACATACGTTACTATGAGGATCTTATGTATATATACAAAGATGAGTTTGCATTCTTCTCGTTTTGCGGAGGGCACTTAACCCTACATTTATTTATATACAGTTATTTATATAAATGAGGGGAACATTTCTTTAGGCAAGGTAGCACTATAAGCTCGTAGGTCCTAAACATTAAGCTATCGAATATGATATCTTACCAGCCATCATTATGCCTGACCAATATTCCTATTTACCATACCAGGTCTTAATATAATATACGTATATAAGTTCATTTATGTTCGGTGCACAAGCACCATGTTTTCACCATGACGTTACCTACACGTCTGTCGATATTAATTTTGAGCGAAAAAGGTAAAACCAATGGAGATTCCATGAGTAACTGATGAGGAGCTAGAGGAACCAATGGAGGATCAACCTCTACCTACTGATGCCTCACCTACAGCCCTATCACCGGGCTACATTGCTGACTCCGATCCGGAGAAGGATGAGGAGGACCCTGAGGAGGATCCTGCTGACCATCCTGTCGATGGAGGAGACAATGATGATAATGAGTCATCTAATGATGACGATGTTGAGAAGGGTGAGGAGGATGAGGAGAACAACGAGGAGGAGGAGCACCTAGCTCCAGCCGACCCTTTTGTTGTACTTATAGATGATCCTGTCCCCTCAAGCTGAGGATACAGAGGCATTTGAGACTGGTGAGTATGCTTCTACACCACCCACCTCTCCACACCATATCATCCTGTTTTTCTAAGACCAAATCTCGTACAGTACGAATGTCTATTTAACACCATACTCTACGATCACCATCTGCTGAGGCATGCATTACGGAGTTTGCTGCTGCACTACCTTCATCATCACTACCCAACCATCATATCACACCACCACAGAGAATATAAGTCAACTTAAAGATAACAGAAAAGGCTAGCATCTAGAATCTTGAGAAGCACCTTGGCCGATAGACAAATAGATTTGTTAGTGTAGCTCGTTTTGTATTATATCAAACTAAACTTGAGTAGTACTCGGTTGGTAGCGTTAATGAAAAGCTTGTAACTCTTTTAACCTAAAGGTAAAACGAAGCAGATTAAGTATTACCTACTTTGTTGGTTATGAAACACTTCTATGTGATGTGGATTATTTATGCCATGATTGCGTTATCTTATATCTCTACATGACTTCTCACCTTACATAAGTGTTGGATCCCGAGAGTGTCATGAATTTTCCCTGGATGAAACTTCATATAGCATTTTTGTTTCCTGGATCTTCAGGAAAGAGATTGACAACTGTTAATCATAAGGGATGTGTTTGAGAAAATTAAGCAGGGGGTGGGGGTTTTTGTAGCCTAGCGAAGTGGCTAATGCTATCACTAGTTTGCATTATGAGACGAAAACCAACATAGCCCGCAAGTCAGTGATCCAGACTGAACGACAAGAAGACAAGGTAGCAGAGAATGCTAACAACAAGAGGAAGTGGGAAGGTAACCACAATGGAAGCTCGAGCGAACAAAACAAAGGGCATAAGGTGCCTAGAGCACACACTAATGGATAATGAGTATTTAATACTAGACTATGATTTCGTTCTCTTATGTCTATCATATGACGTCTTTCTATTTACATGATATCGGTCATATATATAAATATTGACCACTTCGATTATTGCGTACTTCCTGATTTCTCATTTGCTTCCTTGAGCACCAATACTGATATTATATGAGAATACCCATATATATATGAGCTACTTTCTTTTTTTTCTCTTACACGATACCATCATTCATTTATGCCATGAGGCTTTTCATTTCGCCAATGTTACTTTAAATCTCTATTTTAGTTATACAAGTCACTCTCTCAAATCTCATGAAAACATAACACTATTTTGACAAAATGAGCATTGCATCGTTAGTCCTCAAATATACATAACTTGATCACCTATGTATAATTCAGGAAGAACCATGCCCATGCTGAGAGTAGTCATCTTAAAACTTCTTATCAAGAAACATCTTTTAATTATATCAAGTTTTGTGTACGTATTCATAAGACGCGTTTACTTTAGGAAATTGAATTAGTAACCATAACAACTAAGCAGACCTTTACTCCACCTTACTATAAAGCCGACGTCATCTTATACCAAAGCCACGAAGCCAAGACACATCGCTAGTCGCCTTAGGACAATTCGATATCAAATTTGCTCGCCATTAGGGAAATTACTAAATCACCTATTCAACGTTGACACAATACCATAGAACTTAGTATTGGTAATGCCATCATAAGTATGAAATCCGTCACCTAGAGAGGAAAATGTTATAACTGACACGTTAAGCTGAAGGGAACAAATAAGCCCACTAGGAGCCGAGCCTTGGTCGCAACAATAAATATTACACCAACATCACAAATCTTGAAACACCCAAGTTAAATCAATTTAGAAGGGAAATGCAAACGAGTTACCAAGCGTGGTATCGAAATTATCGAAAGGCATAAATAAAAATAACAAAAAGATTTATTGCCACAACTTCCATTTATTATCTTAGAAATAAGATTACATAAGAACATAAAGGAAATACAAGTTTTATTACAACCCTCCCCTAACCATAGTATCTAGTCCTTCAAGCATAGATCCACGCCAATAGCAAGGATAATGACCGGCACGAGAACCGCTAGAACCATTGCCAAATACTGAAATCCTTCTTCGTATGGGAAGTAGGCAAGATAAATGCCGAGTGCTATCGCGGTCGCCATCGCCAAGATCGTGATGATGTGCAACATTTTTGAGGATTGGATAAGAGAAAATGTAAGTGAAAGATTAAGTGTTGTATGGAGAAATGGAGGAGAAAATTTTGTATAAAAAGGGGAAAAGTAACCGTTGGGGGTTACTGTTCACCGACCGTTGGGGGCACTGTTCATATATAAAATATATATATATATATTTAATAATAGTAATAATAATAATAATTATCTACACCTCTTCATCAACATTATTCCGGAAGAAAATAATCCGTATCTTTCGTCCGGAACCCGAACCTTCCTCAAAGGTTCCGCAACTTAGCTTTGAGGACAAAAAGGCTCTTTTAAACCGAAGGAGACTGTAACATTTCATATTAAGGTCATTTACGACGCTGATTTTAAATTTCACCTATTTATTTTATCTTTCTCGTTGACGCGTTCGCTTTTAATTTTAATCGATACGCTAAATCGCGTAAGCTAAAAATTAGCATTCAATGTAAACGGCTAAAACGATTAAACGTTTGATCAAGCAAATATAAAAAAATTATTTTGAGAATAAATATATGGTCTTTATGTCGCATCTTTATTTTTATTTAATCGGATACATAAAGTGTATACGTTTTCGCGATAAATTGCGTTGAGGCACTCCCACGGTAACCGCACCAAAACCTTTTCTATACCCGCTTCAACAAATACCTCACCTTTTATACCATAACCTAAAAAATTAACTCATCAACATCACAAATTATCTTCTTATTGCCGAAATTCTTCTTGCAATGTATACCAAGATAAAAAGAAACTTTTTCTATTGGTCAAATGTACATCTCTTTCATTAATGCCTAGCCCATGCCTTCTCATTAAACTACACCATGCCTTGTCTCTTTGACTTGGACCAAGACCAAGACCATCCCTAAGACCATACCTTGTCTCCTTGACTAAAGTCTTGCACTATATATACATGTATCTAGTGATGAGAAAGACATACAAGTAAAACACTTGATAAAAATAAAAATTTTCTTCCCTTTTTCTCTCTATATTGCTTTTCGCACTAAATCCCACAAGACCCCAAAACCCATGCAATCTTTGATACCACATTTACAACACTCTCTAAACATATCGTAATAAACCTCAAAGTATTTTGAGCCATGATTAATTATTTATCAAGTAAATAAATCAAGAAAAGCGAAGATTATTTTTTCTTGAGAAAACTAGGGTTTTCTTAGAGCAAAGCTTGGATTTTAAGGCTAAACACCGGTTTAAGCATCTGTTTTCTCATCAACATCACACACATAAGTCCTACTTTAAACCTTTATTGCTTTTAGTTTATGAGTTTTGTTATGTATATAATGTGCTATAAGTGAAATCAACCATTAGGAATACTTTTGAACATGAAAAAATAAATTTTACTTTGTGATTATGATTTTGTAACACTTCACACATATTATTATGTTGTAATATCATGAAAATAAAGGATAACTATAAGTCGTTGTACAATCTCGTTTAAGCATAAAAAAGTTTCATGTATAAACTGTAATTAAAATTAATTAAGAAAGTTTATGATTTCATGGTAAAGTTAATAACATTGTGATCTTGATGAACTTTGACAAATATGAACTTACGAACATTATTATATGTATAGACATATGATAGAATATAATTATAAAATACTATTGGTAAATTTGTGAGGTTGAAAAGTATATAAAACATATTATATAAATAAATATATAAAAGATCATAGTAGGGTCATAGGTTTATCGAATTTCAAACAGGGATTTTATATTTTATAAGGAAATACAATTACACGACGATTCGAAAAGGTAAGAAACTTGTTAAAAACGAGCTATAACTAATAAAACACGACATTTAACTGATTATTCTACAACAAATACTATTTTTAAAGAACTCACGCTGATGTGAACAGTGAAAAGTTACTGTTCACCCAGAGGGTCAAAATATGAAAAATGTCAATATGATAACTCGAGCCTAATGACGAATAGATGGGCATAAGAAACGTTAAAATCGGGCTTAAAAACGCAAAAGTATGTTAGTTTTAACAAAAACGATAATAATAAAACGTTTTACTTATTAAACGTAATTTTACCAAAACCATTAGTTGGTGATTGAACTATATAGAATTATATGTGGTTATCAAAGTACTATATTACTAGGGAGTTTCATAATGAGGCCTCTTCGGGGTGGCGTATCGACTAGTAGTTTTGACTATTTTTAACGATTAAAGTGTCCTAAGCTCTCACCATACGTTCACTACACGACCTCTTAATTATGATAGCCCGAACGATAGTATGATGAGCTATACGACCTATAAATAATCAAAGTGTTTAGTACTTATACACCTATACTGGATTAAGATTTCCTTCGGATACCTTCGTGACGCATTTTCTATTTTGAATCCATGTTGATTTTCCATTCCACATTTGAGTATTCATAGTCTCGCATTTCAATCTTTTTAATGTTTTATAAACCCGCGAGGGGAATACATGCTCTTTTACAAACTCATATATTTTACTACAGTGCAATTACCATTTCAACAAAATACTTTTGTGAGTTTTCATGTCCGTCCTTTTTACCACTTAATTGTTTTTTAACAAACTCTACGGGGTGAATTATCTTGCTTGTTTTCTTTGACACAAGTGTTTTCAAAAATTGTATGCTTATCCAGATTAATTAACATGAATGCTATAGCCTAAGAGCCACAATTACTGGTGCAAATCCATTATAATTACGATTACTTGTACAAATCCATTATAATTACGATTACTGGTGCAAATACGATTACTGGTGCAAATACGATTACTGGTGCAAATCCATTATAATTACGATTACTGGTGCAAATCCATTATAATTACGATTACTGTGCAAAATTATGATTAACTGTTGCAAAATCCATTATAATTAACGATTACTAGTGCGAAATACGTTACTTGCAAATCCGATATAAGTAACGAACTCTGGTGCAATTCCCCTTATAATTACGAATACAGCTTCGAGGTCATGAGCTTAGTGCAATAATACAAGTGTTGGACATGATGAATGTGTTTCTCTTGTCTACCTTACCTATTTTGGACTTCGGAATACGTACTTAGTCCACCATTTACTTCGATCTTGTGGTCCACTTTTAAATACTTCTTGATTTACTGAATCACTACTTGGATTTCGGAAATAACACTTTTAAATGTTGTAACGCTACTTTTCTTCTGAAATATTTCTTAAATTATTTCAATATGCTTTTTACTTAAACCTATGAATTCACCAACATTATTGTTGACGTTTTAGCATGTATTTTCAGGTTACTATTTTGCCAGGAGCATTGGGATCATTCGAGCGCGCTGATATAAATTTTTGAAGGCTTAATAACTAGTATACCATTCGACAAACGTTTTGACCAATGTTTCTAATACATTATAAATGAAACCTTTGCAGTTACTCTATCTTTTATTAAATAGAAATATGACTTTATATTTAAAACGTCCATTTTAATGTCATTTTCCGTGACTTGTGTTTTGTGCCCTGAAGTAGCACCCCAATGTTACCATTCCGCTGCGGTGTCCTGATTTTTGGAGGTGTTACAACTTTAACTAATCAAAACATACATAATGACCATAACCCATTAACAAGACCATTTTGACCTAATTTGACCTTAACCCAAACACCCCTTTAAGATCTGAAAAGGGCTTTTAAAGGCTGAAATAGGTAATTTAAGCCAAGATACTTAAAGATAACTTATGAAACATGGATGATAAGCTAAAATAAGCAAAAGACAACAACACTTAAGCACTTTAAATAAGCAAAGAAAGAAATGACAGTTAACTAGTTAAAAATGACAATTATTAAACAAAACTTGCACAATTTGATTTTAAACCACAAGACCTAAATTTTAGGCATTAAACAACAATAATAAGCATAAATAAGTACATTCAAACAGTCAATAAGCACAAATAAGCTGAAAATAAGCAAATGCAAGAAAATAAGCTTAAATGAAGAAAAATGAACTTACAAAGCCCTTTGCTCTAATAAAGGGCAAATAAGCTCTTAAGAGCTTTGTCTACAAGCTCCAGCTTATCAAAGATAAGCTGGTATTGTCCATAAGCCCTTTCATAATTGGCTTATCTTCCAAAAAGTAAGCTGTGGTATTTGAGAGTGGATTTTTTTTGTTTTTTCTAACTAATTACTTAATTCTTTTGGTTAATTACTGCTAACAACTTATCATTAGGCTGTTATAAAAGCTTCTTAACACAATTTAGAACAAATTAAAGACTTAAGACTTGAAATTTAAAATTGAAATTTAACTTAAAAACCTCAAACTTTAATTAAACTTTGAAAAGAGTACAAGAGTGAATTAAAAGTTACAATAAGTTGAAATAAGCTGAAAAAAGACTTAAATAAAAACTAAAAGCTAAGAGATTCTATTCGGCTACAAAGGTCCTCTATTTATACTACTTTCTTCATCCTTGATCTTCCAGGTTGTGTTTCTTTTGTGAGAGGCTTCAAAGAGATAATCTTAGCCCTTGATCACCATTTGTGCTTCTTTGAAATGATCACAGCCCTTGATTCGTGTATAAAGCATTAAAATTGATGGGATTGCCATCATGGCATGGCTTCTTGTGACCTGGGGTAGATATGGAGGTGAGGGTAGATATTACCCATTGGTTATACGGGAGTTTTGCAGGGTAATTGTTGGGAAGAAAAACCCCTGAGTGGGCGGGTAAATTAGGCGGGGAAATTTTGGGTTGTAGGTCTAACAGTGGGAATTTATAAAAATTAATTAGTTTTTGTAATTTCTATTTATCCGAAATCTTTAAAAACTCATAACTTGCTCATTTTAACTCCGTTTCGTTTGTTCTTTATATGTAAGAAATCGTGACGAGATAAACTATTCAAATAAAATACTCACTGCTTTTATAAAGTTTTTGTTGAAACAGTATACTCAAAACAGTTTATAAAATTATTTTTATAACTTTAAATCTTTCAAAACTCATAACTCATTCATTTTAATTCCATTTTTAGAGTTCCTTATATGCACGGTTTCCTATTAAGATGATCTATCATTATAAAATATTAATTTTTTTATTAGTTTTGAATATGTGTCAGTTTTTAAAAAATTATTTTTATAAAAACACTTTTATATATTTAATTATCGTAAACTCGTAAAATTCATAACTTCTTTGTTATAGCTCGATTTTTCAAGTTCTTTATATGTACGGAATCCTCACGATAAATATTATTTAAATTAGTAGGTTGTACATTTTATAAAATTTTAAATCTTAACAGAATACTTAAAACAATCCGTATATATTTATATGAGTTATAAACTAGTTTTATAAATTATAACTTGATTAAATTTGTATAAGTCCTCTAAATTAATTTATACCACATGTCTTACATATTTTTGGTCCTCAAGGTCATGTCCATCATTTTGTCCAAGTGCAATGTCCTCATAATAATTTGGGTATAAACTTTATAATTAAACTTTCAACAAATAAATTTATAAACTAAATCTATAATTTATCTAATACTTATATAAAGTATATTCTTGCATTTTAAACATCATTCATCATAGATATATATAAATTTAAACTCAAGATCAAGCTTATCATATTTTATAAATCCACAAAACAAACCCTAGGTAGTGATTAACACATATAACATGATATAAAATATGAAATGAATAATTAGAACGATTAGGGTTTATGTTTAGACCTCAATGAAGATGTATGAAGATGATACACAAATCAAACCCAAGTATTTAACCCTTGTTGATCCCAATAGAATAGATCTTGCTTAGCTTGTTTAAGGCTAAGTTGTATTGAATAAATCTAAAACAACTATGATAGAAACTTTGATTGTGAATATCAAAGACTATGCGGAATCTAGTCAATGATATTAAGAATAATTATAATGAAACAGTAATGAATAAGATCAATAACAAAATAGTTTATCAAAACTTTCAGCCTCAATATAAAACGAACACTCTTAATAGTGTTAGGGTTTACAAAACCTTGAAGCTACAAATAACACTTTTATACATTTGATACAATGATCTCTATGCCCTAGGACCTCCTTTTATACACTAATGAGTCCTAATAGGCTTACAATATTTTCCTAAGTAATCATGATCTTCTAAACAAATAACTTATACGTATCTTTTATAAACATATCTCATACTTATCCCGTAATTAGTCTTGATAAACAATCTTCATCTTTATCCTTTCTCTTGTTATTATCCTTCTAACAGTAGAAACTCTTCTAGCAGTTGTAATCTTTTAGCAGTTGTAACAAGCAACATTAACTTTTATATCAGCAGCACTAACTTAGCAACAACAACTTCAATAAGTCTTTTAATCCCAACAATCCTCCCCTAAACTTGATGTTCATCTTCTGAATCTTTAAGTTTCTTGATTAAAAGCTGTGTCTTTACTAGGAGGATGTATCCAAACACTTCATTTCTTCTTGAGTTGCTTTGTCATAAGCTTATGTAGTTGATAGCTCATTTCATTCCATTGATAAATTTGAAGCTTCTTGTTAAGCATGTCTGTGATTGTTGCAGGTGTAAGTGGATATCTCTTTTCTACCAGCATAAAGATATGCAGATTTTGAAATCTTACAAAATGCACTCCACATGAATAAAATAGCTTCCAAACTGTCACTTTGTGTCCTTGTAGATTCCTCCACACTTCACTTTCTACATCAGGTTCAAACATCACTTTCAGATTACCCCATAACACTCTTTCATATCCCTCCTCTGGCATTGTATTCCCATGTTTAGCTTTAACCAACTTCCAGAGAGTTTCCAAGTCTTCTCTGTCAATACTCTGAAGCATCTGAATCATTGATGAGTACCTCTTTAAACTTCCATAAGCTCTTATGATTTGAAAGTATCCAGTCTTTCCTTCTTTGATGATTTTCCAATCAACAATGATTGGAGGCTTAGTGGCTAATGGTATAGCATCAACTGCTATTTCCTCTTCATCAATAACAATCTCCATATGATTTTTTATCTATGCTTCTTCTTGATCATCATCTACTTCAGCTTCTACATTCTCATCTAACTTCTGCTTCTTTAAATTTATAAATTTAAGTTCTTCTCCTACTCTTTTAGAACTTCCTTCTGCTCTTGTTTCGCTCCCTTTCACCAACTTTGTATCCATGTCGACAAATGTGTTTAATCTTTTCATTTCTTTGTCAAATAACATCTGAATATCCTCAAAGCTTTTGGTCTTCAATTGATTATGCTTGTATCCAGCCATGTTTTTAAGATAAGTAGACATTGTATTTCTCTTTTGAGCTTTAGTTTGTGGCTTTCTTCTCTGCTCTTCTGTTCTAAGTCTTGCAAAATGCTTCTTCCTTTTATTCATGAGCTCCACAAACAATTTTGACTTTTCTTCAACTGTCAATTCTCCCTTCTCTTCTACATGTAATCTTGCAACTAGCTCATAATCTGCATCCATCATGGCTTGAACATCATCCCATTCAGCAATGTTTGCATCTTCTTTTCTTTGTTTTGCAAGCTTCTCTTCTTTTTCCAATTCAGCTTCTAATTGGGCTTGAAGTTTTTGAGCAACCTCCTTATCAAACATAATCTGATCTTTCTTCTTCAAAGTCTCCTTAGGCTCAATCACTTTTGCTTTGCCTTTATCTTTAGCCAGTGGAAGTTGTGATGGTTGTGAAGATGTTGTTGTAAATTCACTTGGCTCTTGAACTATAACCCCTCTAGCTTTGGGTCTTGTAACAACAGTTGTAGTTGTTGTAGCAGCAATTGTAACAGCCTTGGGTTTAGCTGCTTTGATCTTTATTAAGGTCTAAGCCAGAGTCAACTCATCAATAGTTTTTGTTATAGCACTGGCAGTAGTAACTTCAACAGTACTAACTACCTTTTTAACCTCAACTTCCTGCTCATCTAAAACACCTGTATCAAACATTAGGTTATCACCATTCCTCTCCTGAGTCTCATCAATCAATGTAACCTCTACATCAGCATCAATATGAACAATTTTCCTCCCCTGTTTGGATGCATCCTCTTGATCACCCAAACCTTCATCTTTACAAGAAACCACTCTTGCAGACCTACCAACCTTCCTTAATATTTAGAGCCCTGGAGTTCTTGACTTATTCCTCCTCTCTAGCTTCTTGACGCTCTTCTTTAGACTAGCAATTTTACTATCTTGAGCAGTCTTGGCCTTCTCCAAATCAAGAACCTTCTTTTGTAAGTTGGTACATAAATTCATCAATTTATTAAGTTGCAGTCTATCCTCACCACTAAGCAGTAGATCATTGGAAGTTGTAGGTACGCTTGCCACATTTTTAGTCTCATATGTTACAAGTTTTGTAGGATCACTAAGTAGAGAAACCTTAGTGTCATTCCTCTGTTTCCTTCTAGACTGTTTCTTCTGGGGTTTAGATGTTGATGGTTGAGTAGTAGTGGGTGTGTGATGGGGGATCAGTTAGATTTGCTGAACCTTCACCTACTTCTTCCTAAGCTTGAACCATCATAGTTGGAAATAATGGTGTGACCCTACCAGAAAAGTCTTTTCCCTGCCTCTTTATGTTAGCAAAGACCTTCATAGTGTGAGAAGGTGTAACATAAATCTCTTTATGTTTGGACATTCCTTTAAATTGTTTATCCATGAATACTTGCACAAACCTTGGATACATTAGAAATTTAACCCCACCCTCCAAGTTCTTCACCATACTGTCAAAAATGTACTTGGAAAAGTTGAATTTTTAGTTTTTGGCAAGACAGATGATAGAAGAGGCCATAGTGCTACTACATTCGCTCCAAGCAGTAGTCTTAGCACTAAGGCATTACAGAATTGTATGAATTAAAAACTTTCATTGAGGTGAAAAGAAAGCTTTATAAAATGTAAGCTTCTATGTAAGATTTTCATACCCCATGAGTGTCAGCTGTTCAAAATTTTTAGCATTTAGCAGACATTCATTACCTTCAGCATCTTCTAATTGAATATCACTTCTTACACTTGTCTAAGTGATGATCACCTTCTTCTTATCCACTAGGGCTTGTATCTGCACTTCTTCATTAACAATTTTCACCTTTGCAGTAGCCCATAATTGCTCAATACATGAAGTATAGATTGTGGGATTAACCGTTAACGCATATTTGATAGGATTTGCGTTCAAAAAATCCACAATTTGCTCGAATCCATCACTCTCAGTGGGTTTATCTAAGAATGAGACCATGTTGTGTGAACTAGCGAATGTTAGGGCAACCATTAATGTTGAGTTTTGATGATTAATTATGAAATTAAGTTATGGTTTATGATTAGAGGGTATAACAAAGATTGAAATTGATTAAGTGATTGAATGAAACCCTCAATTGAAGTATTTATGAAATCACCCTTAACAGCATTAACTTGAACTAGCAGTACTAAGTTAAGCCTAACAGCATTAACTAACCCAGCAGTAGTAACCCAGCAGTAGTAAGTTATGCCTGGCAGCATTAACTTAACCAGCAGTAGTAAGTTTATGCCTAGCAGCATTAACTAATACTGGCAGTAGTAAGTGTATGCCTAGCAGTAGTAAGTTTGAGTCACCAACGTTTAACTCCAATTTTGTTCCAAAAAGCATTTCCATCATCAATTTTGATTCTCACAAGCTCTCTTTCTGTTTTTATTCTCACTACATCTCTCAATTCTTTTTCTCACTAATTCACTCTATTTGTTTTTATACCACACAACTCTCTTTCTGTTTTTTAGCTCACTATATCTCTCAATTCTTTTTCTCACCAATTTACTCTATCTGTTTTTAAATCACACAGCTCTCTTTCTGTTTTTATTCTTACAATTTCTCTCAATTCTTTTACTTACTGAATCACTCTGCCTGTTTTTATATCACACAGCTCTCTTTATGTTTTTATGCTCACTAACTCTCTCATTTCTTTTAGCTCACAAAATCACTCTTTCTATTTTTAGTTCACACATCTCTCTTTCTGTTTTTATGCTCACCAATTTTCTTAATACTTACAATATTAAAGCAAAAACAATAGTAAGCATAACTAACAGTATTAACATAGCAATATTAAGTATGACTAGCAGCACTAATTATACTTACCAGTAGTAAGTTAACCCAACAGAACTAACTTGAATTTCATCATTAGCAGCTTTTCCACTCCATTTCAATCATCATTTGTTGTTTAATCTACTTCATATTAACATAATTAACCTCCCCTCAATCAATACTTCATAGGTTAAGCATTCCAATACTTGCAATCAGATATTAAAATCTGCAAACATCAAATGCTTTTATGAGCAAATCTGCAACATTTTGATCTGTGTGAATCTTTATCATCTGAATAAGCTTCTTCTTATTGGAATCTCTGATAAAGTGATGCCTAATCTCAATGTGCTTTGTCTTTGAGTGAAAAACAGGGTTCTTCACTATGCAGATAGTACTCTCATTATCAATGTGAATCTTAGTCTGCATAAACTTATATCCATAATCCAACAATTGATTTTGGATCCAAAGCACATGTCCATAGCAATTGGAAGCAGCTATATACTCAGCTTTAGTTGTGGAATTAGCAACCACAGTCTGCTTCTTGCATTGCCATGAAATCAACCTGCACCTTAGGAATTGACAACCTCCTGTTGTGGATTTCCTATCTAAACTTGCTCCTGCATAGTCATTGTCAGTATATGCCACCAAATCAAACGGTGAATCCTTACTATACCAAAGGCCCAATTTAGGTTGACCTTTTAGATATCTAAAGATCCTTTTCACAGCATAAAGGTGTGAAATTTTAGGATTGACTTGAAATCTTGCACAAGCACATACTGCAAACATAATATCAGGCCTTGAAGAAGTTAGATACATCAATGATCCAATCATGGATCTATATAAGTGTTCATCTACATCTTTTCCTTCTGCATCTTTGAGCAAAGGCTTTTGTGTTTCCATAGGTGTGCTTGCTGTCTTGACATCAGTAAAACCAAATTTCTTTAAAATCTTAGTCACATACTTATCTTGGCTTATAAAGATTCCATCTTCCTTCTGCTTCACTTGCAGACCTAAGAAAAATGTGTGCTCTCCCATAGAACTCATCTAGAACTTCTTATGCATTATCTTCTTAAATTCAATACACATCTCCTTCCTTGTAAACCTAAAAATGATATCATCAACATATACTTGAACTAATAGAATATTACATTTGTTCCTTTTGATAAACAAAGTATTGTCTATCTTTCCTCTCTGAAACCCATTGTCCAAGAAATAAGTTGACAAGGTTTCATACCAAGCTCTAGGAGCTTAATGCAGTCCATAAAGTGCCTTTTCTACTTTGTATACTCTGTTAGGGAAGTCTGGATCTTCAAAACTAGGTGATTGACAAACATAGACTTCGTCTTCAATCTTACCATAAAGAAAAGCACTTTTGACATCCATCTGGTACACCACAAAGCCTTTAAATGAGGCATAGGCTAAGAATAGCCTAATTGCTTCAATTCTGGTAACAGGGGCAAAAACTTCATCATAATCAATCCCTTCTTCTTGTGTGTACCCTTGTGCAACCAATCTTGCTTTATTCTTAATAACAATACCTCTTTCATCCTTTTTGTTTTTTAAGACCCATTTAGTTCCTATAGCTCTTTTTCCATTAGGTAACTCTACCAAAGTCCAAACTTCTTGTAATTTGAATTGTAGAAGCTCTTCCTGCATAGCTTCTATCCAGCTTGGATCCTTCAGTGCTTGAACTACCTTTTTGGGTTCTTCTTATGATAAAAAGCAAGCAAACAAGCAATTTTAAAAGTCTTTATGATTTGTTCTTTGCTGTACAGAACTAAACAAACCATGCGCATTCAAATTTTTTGTCATTCTTCTTGTTTGAGGTGCAAAATTCAAGTCTCTAATAATTTTCTCAACTAGATGATATTTATGTATTCTAGTAGTTGGAATAGGACTGACAAACATAAATGTATCTAAATTGTTCATGTCAGCCTCTACACCAACATCTTCATCATCATCTGAGTAGACAATTTCTTCCAAATTAGGCATATTTGGATCATCAGCACATCCATAGACTATATTCTCATCAACAGCATTATCCTTTATGCCAGCAACATTAATAGTTGGACTAACAATATTAATGTTGTTAGTGCTGTTGACATTTGCATCCTTCTCTTGATTTATCCAATACTTAAGATCAAGCTTATCATATTTTATAAATCCACAAAACAAACCCTAGGTGGTGATTAACACATATAACATGATATAAAATATGAAATGAATAATTAGAATGATTGAGGTTTATGTTTAGACCTCAATGAAGATGTACGAAGATGATATACAAATCAAACCCAAGTATTTAACCCAAAATACTTCCGAGAAAACCCTAATTCCAACTTGAAAACCCTAGTTTATTCTTGAATAAACCCTTGCTAAAATCAATACCTAAGCTTCCAAATTACCTTGCTACACCTTAGATATTACTACTAATGATACTAGTACACTTGTATCTTTGCTAGAAATCAAACTTTGGAAACCCTAATGATATAATTTTGAGCCGTAGGGTAGTATGAAGAAACAAGAGAGAACTTTGAAAGTTTACTTGCAAATGGAAATGTGTTTAAGTCTTACATGGTGCATCCTTTTATACTAGAAGTATTAGGCTAAACCATGGATCAAGAGGTGGTTTTAAGGACAATGTGTAAGGTGCTCTCCTCCTCCTTAGGAGGAGAAGTGACAATAGTGGAGGTATTAAGCATGTGCTTAATATTAGAATTGAATTTTTGAATTTGGTTTGTATTTTACTACTTGCATCTGGCCCTAGTGGTTTATGGGAGTGAAGATTGATTAAATTTTTAGTATTGGGTATAATAGTGGGTATTTGTTTGAGTATAGATAGGTGTAGGTACTTCCGGGTATGCCTAAATGTATTTTATTGCAAAACGTAGACGCTTTACGTAACTAATAAAAATAAACTATGAAAAGTTATAAATTATCCTCGTAATAATTAAATAACACTTGATTGATGTAAACTTTTACTTGTTTGATGTCCGTTTACTTTGAATGTTGATTTTTAGTTTACGCGATTTAACTATACGATAAAAATAAAAGCAAACGCGTAAAAGCCTAAAAATAAATAATGGCAAGAATTGTGTCGTAAAATGACCTGAAATAATAGATTGTTACAAACATTATGTTTATCTACAAAACTCAAACTGATGTGATTTTGGTTCAAATCCATGATGATGACATTATCTTTGGGTCCACCAGCACAAAATTGTGCAAGCAGTTTGCTAAACTGATGACTCAAAGATATGAAATGAGCATGATGGGTGTCCTCACCTATTTCCTTGAATTTCAGATTAAATAATCTGAAAGAGGGATTTTAGTCAACCAAGAAAAATATGTCAAGGATCTGCTGAAAAAGTATGACATAAATAGTTCATCAGTGAAAACTCCAATGGTACCCCCTAACAAGTAAGGACCTGATCTCAATGGAAAAGCTATAAATGAGACTCAGTACAGTGTTATAATTGGATCACTAATGTACCTAACTGCAAGCAGACTAGACATTCAGTTCTCAACTTGTCTCTGTGCAAGATATCAAGCAAATCCTAAGGAATCCTACCTTATTGCTGTCAAGAGAATTTTCTATAGGTTTCGACCTAAAAGGATACTGAGGATTTGACTATGCTGGATGCGACATGGACAGGAAAAGCACCTTAGGTGCTTGTTAGTTGCTAGGAGGCAAACTGGTGTGTTGGAGTGCTAAAAAGAAGCAATCTGTAGCTATGTCCTCAGCTAAAGCTAACTATGTAGCTGCTGCTTGATGTTATGCCAACATATTATGGATGAAGAGTCAACTCACTGACTATGACATCATTTATGAAAAGGTACCCATATTTTATGATAACACAAGTGCTATTGCAATTTCAAATAATCTAGTTCTGCACTCAAGAACAAAGCATATTGATATCAGATATCATTTTATCAGAGATCATATTCAAAAAAGGGTACATTGAATTACATTTCATTCCCACTAAATATCAACTTGTTGATTCTTCACCAAGCCTCAGGATGAGCCAACTTTCAAAAGAATGATTGTTGAACTAGGTATGCTAAACTTTGATTCAAAAACCTGAAGCTTCAGTACTAACTAAAGAAAACTGAAGTTTCAGCGCTTTCATCTAAAATTGAACAAACTTTTATGTTACATGTCAGTTTAGATTTTGGCATACAACTTCTAGCTTGCTTAAGTAAAGTAACTGAGCAATCACATATGTCTCATTCATGGATTTGTATGAGCATGTATGGTTTTGTCTCTTTCACTAGAGCACATATATTGGTTAAGTCAAGAACTAAACAAAACTAGTTTATTTTCTTTAGTTCAGTTTTGAAAAATAATTTTATCCAAATCTTTAGCTATCTCTCGAGTTAAGTAATTGAGCAATCACATTTGTCTCATTCATGGATTTGCATGAGCAGTTGTGGTTTTGTCGCCTTCAATGGAAAATTGATGATGATGATGATTACAATAATAAGTTCAGCATAACATGACATCAAATCTGAATCTAGTTCAGTCTTTACATCAATCACAAGGTCAATTTCAAAAACAAAAAGGATTTTCAAAATAAAATAAATTTATTAAGTGATTTCTTACAAAAGAAGTTAACTAATTTAAAAAGTTTATTAAAAAAAATATTTTTCAAACGTTCGAATGACCTCACATTTCTCTCACCTACTTTTGACAGTGCACAGATGGCTGTACACTGTCCTAAGCGTCAGAAGCATGTTGAAATGACTTTCATTAAATACAAAGTTTCACACACATGTCAAAAACAAACCCTAAAACGTCTCACAAAATTCATAACTTCCACTTGCCAGTTATCAATTCCTTCAAAGAAAAGGTGAAAAGCTATAAATCATATAAAGCCTCTCCACCATTTACAAATCACATCTCAAAACAAAACAAACAAATCATCTCACCAAGAACACAAAAAAACCAAAAACAAATCAAATCATCAAAACTCTAATCACATCAAATGGAAAATGAAGAACAAAATCCTCCACAACAAGATCAACCCTTTGTTGCTGCTAAACAAGTAAGCTTCAATCTTGAAGATATCATCCTTAACACAAATAATGAGGTTGCACTTTTATACCCTGAACACAATAACAATGATTTTTTCAAATGTGTTTTTGATTTCATTTCCAAATGTTGCATTAGAAATCCATTTACGAGATCCCCAATCATGTATAAGGAATACCTTGCTGAGTTTTGGTACTCAGCTAAAGCTCTTGACAACTCCAAGGTTTCCTTCTCAATCCCCACTGGTGGTATCTATGGAGAAGTAAAGGTAAACACTTTTAGAAATGCTATTGGTGCACATTACCTTCCTCATTCTAGTGAATATGTTGCACCACCATCCATTGATGTAGTTAGGCATTGGTTTCCAACTATTGGATATGGGGAAGAAGTGTCTGCCAAAGGAACTCTCAAGAAGAGTCTCCTTCCTCCTAGGTAGAGGTTACTAATGGCATAAATTATCTAATGTTTAGGGGGTAAAATTGGAGGATTTGATCAAATCACGAACAACGATGCCATTATACTATATAGTCTAGCTAATGGGATTAACATAGACTATGCCAACATATTTTAGGAGGATATCATCACCAAGCTGAAGAAGAAACAAAGGGAAAAAGTTGTTCCCTACACTCGATTTCTCTCTCTGTTGATAATGCACAAGACCAAGGATGAATATGGAGAAGGTGATGTCACTCTCTACCCCACTCAAGTCTTCAGTGTCAACAATTGGGCACTGAATCCCAACCAACTTGAAAAACCCCCTTCACATACCACATGTTGGCTATCTACTCTGTAGCTAAGCCAATGGTATTCAAAGCTCCCAAACTCTCTTCCAATGCTGAGAAAGTTTCCCAAGGCAAAAGCCTGGAGCTCAACCTGGACACAAAAAGAATTTAACTTCTTCAAAACAACCCTTTGTGTCTAGAAAAGAGGCAATAAAAGATGGGTCCTCTAAAGCACCCATTGGTTCTAAAATTGGCCATTCTAAGAAAAGAAAAGAGTCCAGCTCGGCCATGGACTCAAACCCAAGCCAGCCTCCAGTTTCTATACATGTAGATACTGGAATGCATAAAGAGGACCAACAAGCAACTGGTGACCCAACATCTTTAGGGGTCACTAGTGAAGAAAGAGCCAACCCTCAGCGCAGTAGTGGTATGTCAGCATTAAATTTAAATAAGTCTATTTTTTCAACATTGTTCATTGATCACTCTGAGTTTGCATCAGGATGTGATGCTTCAGCAGATTCCTCAGTTGAAGCTGATCCTGGATTATCTACTCCTAATACTCTATACCTCAACAACAAGGTATGGATGAAGCAACCAAAATACTTCATTTGATCATATATCTACAGGTGTTGACCCACATGTTGTTACAGACCAAACCAAATATGTTAGAGAAGGGTTGGAAACTGTCCTTACTCAACCTTTAACAAGAAAAGGGGCTAGCTCCATTGATAGATAAATTGAGGAAGAAGATGCCTCCAACACAATCAAGTTAGAAGATCTAGCAAAGCTAGTGTCAAATGTGAAACCTAGTTTCAAAGACCTGGACTAACCTGAAGATGATCCCGTCATTATTGTTGATGATAGTGATGAAGATGAAGAGGATGAGATTCACACCACTACAAATGATGAATCTGAAGACACTTCAGTTCCTAAATCCCCATCTCCCATATCTTTTTAAATTCAAGAGCTTACCAACCAAGTCCTTATTCTCTAGTCTCAAAATCATAAACTGGAACTTAAGAAGAACAAAGCTAAAGCTGAAGCTGAAGCTGCTCTCCTTAAAGCTCAACCATCCTTTCCTTATACGGTACAACTCAATGAGCTTCTGGTAAAGTCCTTACAAACTGAATTCTCAAAGATTTTATTTGCTTATGACTTTAGTAGCTCACTACCAACTGAGCTGAAGGACCTTTCCTCTAAGTTTAATGAACTAACTAAAGAAGTAAAAGGGTTAAAGAAACAAGTTCATGAATTAGAAGTTGACCAGCTAGGAGAATTGAAAGAAATTCCCACCAAGCTGTAAGACTTTACAAAGATTGTCATGAGTCTTACATCATAGGCTGCTGAATTGAAGACTCTTCAGTGGGAACTTCCAACATAATTTCTTTCACTACCAGAACAGGTTGCATCAGTTCAAGCTAAGCTAAAAACCTTGGATGCTCTTCTAAGTCTCTTGTTAAATGTCATAAAAGCTTTGAATAAGTTTTCTTAGGTTTTAGATTCCGCCTCATCAAAAGTTGGAGGTCAAAGTGTTCCTTCAGCAGGCTAAGCTGACACTACGCCTGCTGAGGGGGAGAAGAACACAAATCAAGCAACCATCTCCTAGCTTTTTCAAAAAAGAGCTGAAAAGAATGCTAAAGAACAAACTTGAACAAACCACAACATGAAACAACACCACTTACAACACCAATCATTCCTCCTGTCATCACAACTACCATAACTCAAATACAAAATTGTAAAGGCACCACAAGGCATCTGTAGCTAACTATTTTTTGGTGGATACCGAATGAGAAGGATTACTGATTACATTATCCAGTGGGTGATCCTTAGACCATTTTCCAATATGATTGTATGGGTGAACAACTTGTGTAGATTCAGCTGAACTGACATCCCTAGATGATGATTCATCATAACTAAGTTTTTGAGCAAACATATTTAAGAAGGGATCGTTGTCAACTTGAGCAAGAGGATTGTCGTTGATAGTGGGTCCAGCTATAACACCTTGATGTGAGATAGGAGGTTGTACTACGGATGATGACGGTGAATAGCTTGTTGATGGTGCATCTTGATGAATTATTGTAGAAGAAGGTGTACTGGTTGAAACAACTAGAACTTGAACTACAGGAGCAGGAGGGACCGGCCTTTCAACACCTGGGGGTTCAAAGTATTCATCGAACATCGGTTGGAATAAAATCTCTAGATCTTTATTAGTAGGTGGTACATAAGGAGCTGCAAGGACAGAATCTGGTACGAGCCCTGAACTGATTTTCCAGGCGTCAACAAAATAGGTTCGGGTCCTGTACAGATGTGCACAGGAGCCATTGGCTCAGTCAGCTCATCGAATTGCACATGAGTTATTTCAATGATTCGTTGGGTTATTTTGTTATAGATTCGATAACCCTTCCTATTTGGTGTATAACCGACAAAAATTCCAATATCGGTTGTAGGTCTTAATTTTCCAAGGTCTTCATTGTCATTTCTTGGGTAACAGAAAGCACCAAAAACATGAAGAAATTTAAGATCAGGCTTCCTGGCATGTTGCTCATATGGAGTTTTGTTGTGACAAGTGTATAAGGGATCAGTTTTGAGTGTAGCAAGCTGTAGCAACAGCTTCCGCCCATAGAAACATCTGAGCCTTGGAAAATATTAGCATTGTCCTAGCAGCCTCCACAAGAGTACGGTTCCATCTTTCGACAATGCCGTTCTGCTGCGGAGTCCCCGGAATAGATTTTTGGTGAAAAATGCTGACACTTTCATTATATTCAGTCAGAAACTGATTAACAAATTATGTGCCATTATCGGTACGGATGTATCTGACATTATTGTTGAGACAGACTTGTATTTGCTTCAGAAACTTAATGACGAACTCTGGGGTTTCATCTTTCGATCTTAAAAACTTAACCCATGTAAACCTAGAATAGTCATCAACGATGACTAAGATGTATTTCTTCCCATTAAATGTTTGCACTCGTATTGGTCCACATAAATCCATATGGAGGGTATTAAGAATTTCCAAGCTGGTGTTTTCAAATTTAGGTTTGTGGGAATATTTCTGGATTTTTTCAAGTTGGCAAGCCGAGCAAAGATGATCTTTCTCAACTTAAACCTATGTAAGCCTCTCACTAAATCTTTTCGAGCAAGATCATTGATGGTACCGAAGTTTAAGTGATTTAACCGACGATGCCACAACCATGATTTGTTCTTTGAGGCCTTGGATAGTAAGCAGATAAGAGACTACTTCATCATGTCTTCAACAGAAATAATGTATAGATTAGTGCCACGATTGCCTTTGATAGAAAAAAGATTGTGTCCCAGTCCTTCCACACAGTGTACCCTGGAGATCACATTATCACCAATCACGTAATCTCCATAACCCATGATAGCACCAAAATGGTCATTCCCGAATCTAACTATCTCGATGAACTATTTCATGAAATTCTTGAGCCGTGAGCGATCCCCCATCATATGTTTTGAACAGCCTGAGTCTAAATACCAGAGGAAGATCTATACAACCTAACTTTGAAAACATATGAATATGGAGAATTTGGTATGTTGGATCCCCAATTGCTGTTGGGTCCTATTGGTTAGCATAAACAAAAAGTTTCACATAATTATCAATTGATTGTGTGACAGTTAAAGTGGGAGTGTCAGTGGAAATTGCTTTTTCCTATTTGTTTTTACGCTGGTACCTAGTTAATGGTTTCTGAGAAGTATTACTTAATCTCTCAGTTATCACAATGTGACTAGTACTAACGCTTTTAGGTTGTGTTACATGCACTACTTTGGATTCAGTAAACCTAGTTAAAGGGTAGTATTCTCTTAAAGTGAATTTCCTTCCAGTGGGCTGCCACTGAAATCCGACATTGGTAAACTACTTTTCAGTTGCCTGCCAGACTTGCTTAACCAGCTTAACTCTCCAGACCTTGTTGATAGGGGGTTTCTTAACAAACTTTAAAGACTTCACAACACATGTATCATGATTAAAGGACATTAAGCATTTTTTACAAGCTTTGTAGACAAAATTAGAATTTAAATTAATTACAGTACGCTTATAGCTAATATGAGAATCAACACGATTCTTTTGTTTCACACTAGACTTATTATTCCTAGAATGGTCTTCTACTTTCTTCTTGTCACTCTTAGCTGGAAAGGTCCTATCTTTCTTTGTATTGCTCCTAGGCTTTGACCCGCTAGCTACAGTGGCATCATTTACTCCTGCAGAAGGAATCATAATTGCATTAGTCTTTTTCGGTGTCTGTTGTTCAACATGTGTTTGTGAGTTATTAGTTAAAGTTTCACCTGGTTCCACAAAAGTAACTCGCTTTTTCCTATTTAAAGGGGCAGTAGCAATCTTTCTATCTCTTTTATTAAAATCTTTCGGACAAGTGCTAATGACATATTCAAGCAATTCCTGAGAGTGTTTAGTGTAAAGGCAGGCAGATGCAAGTGAGCAATCTAATGGTTTTTCAACCTTAGCCTCTTCTACAATCTCGCAAAGTGTTGCCATACTTTCCTTAAGATGTTTGAGATAATCTAGATGAACTTCCCTATTATTCCTATTACAAGGGGGAATTGGTTCAACATCGATATCATACATACCAGGGGCAAGAGCTTTTGGTTTCACATGATCATGCATAGTGACGCATTTCATTTTCCCTCTTATCTGAGCCTTTAGGGTCTTAATTTTAGTTAACAAATAAGTTGACTTTTCAATGGTTTTAGCACGCGTTAGCTTGATTGAATCATACAATTCCTTGTAATACTGCTTAACTTTTTTGTTTTCTACCCTAAAACGCTCATTTAGATCTTGAAGGGCTTTGACTTTTGCATTTAAATCTTTGTTCTGAGAATCTAAGGCCTTAAAGTCAAGAATGGGATCTGCCTCACTATGTTTCTTTTGCAAACGTAAAATTTTCTCTTTCAATTCTCGAATTGTATTGCCCCTTCATTGAAGCTGTTCTTTTAGGTGTCTGATTACAAACTGACTCAAATGTAGGAGCATCCAAAGATGTCACTGATTTGTTATTTCCAAAACATTCCTTAAGATGTTGATACTTCAATTGCAAATTTAAGTGGTCTACCTCAAGTTTGGAAAAATGTTTTATCATCTCATCATGATCATTTGTTTAAATCTTTTGTGTTAGATTAAAATTTTCAGCTTCAAGTTTGGAAATACATTTTTGTGCAACAGTGTAAGCATCATGCATGTCAGAAAATCTAGATACACTAAGCACAGAATCTGTTGCAGTATAAAATACATCTTTGGACAAGCATTCAGCAATTAGGTTCTCATTCTCAATGAGAAGATTTTTTCTCTCTGTGTCATCGCACTTTATCAACAACATGTTGGTCCACCTTAGCCTCCATTTGTTCAAAAACTTCTTTCATTTCCTTAATTTTGTTGATGAGAGCTTTTTGAATTCCTTCAAAATGTTCTTTGATTGTTTTGAAAAATAGGATTACCTCGGTGAGATAACATGTCTTTGTTTGTTCAAAACCCCTTTCCCCTTCAGTGAGACCCGTACGTGTGATCATCTTTGTACAGGTTTTATCAAATTCTAAAAAAAGTTGTACTAGAGAATAAATATTTACTTGTACTTGACTTTTTGTTGGGAAGACTTTGGGGACCAGCTTTGCAGGTATATTAGGAGGATGCACCGTCATAGCTGTAATTAGTTTGGCAGTTTTGGCCTTTTCTTTAAGAGCTTTGGCCTTCATTTTGAGAAGGTCATCAGACCAAGATATCTGATCAGGGTGTGAAAGTCGCTAAATAATTCTCTTTCGAGTAATCAAGTGGTGCAATCTTAACCTTTTTTTCACACACTCTGGGTCTTTTATTTTTTCAATAATTTGTTTCCTAGTAGTCTCAGCTATCTCTAGGGTGTCCTCTGAGTCATGAACTAAGGCACGAGCATGGTTAGTCTTGACAATCTCATGACCATTATATAGAGCAGGTTGAACTTGCTTTGCTTTAGACAGATAAAAGGGGTTCTTGTAACCTATTGCTACCTTGTTGACTTCATCATAAAAGGACTTAGGTTTGCACAACATATGGATTATCTGAAGAGACTAATCTTGTTTATATAGTTTATATTTGACCTTTTCTTTTAAGTGTTTCATGTCCATAAATTCTTCAAGGAGCTTATTTTCTTTCTGTTTAAAATCCAGTTTTAACGTTGATACTTCTTCCCGTATTAACTTGTTATGGTTAAGGGTAGAGTTAAGTTGAATTTTAACAGAATGAAGTTCCTTTTGTAAAGATTCTTCGTTAACATTACGGTATTTGCTAATCATTCTCATCTGTGTATCAATCATCAGTTCTCATTCAGTTAGTTCAAATTGGGCCCTTTTTCATAAACCTCAGCTAACTCCTTATATCTAGCAAGTTCAGCAGTTAGGGATGCATTAACAGTATCGTAAGAAGTGACACATTGGGCATCCTTCTCATATATATCATTGGTAATAATCATTACTGCATCATTAGGAACAAAAGATACATCACTGTGTACAACTTGGTTTTCATTGTCCTGCACATACTGTTCATACGAGATAGTATTACTATTAATCATATATTCAGTATCTGAGTCAACAATGTCGTTTGGTTGTACATCATTATGTATCTTGATGTGCTGTCGTGTAGGGTCAATTATTTGATTATCAAGTTTTAAATTTATATTTAGCCGACAAACCTAAAACATCACTTTAACCAGCAATGTACCCGGTCAAGATAGAGTTCGCGGTAAGTAGGATGTCAAACACTAAGAGTGGAACATTAGTCCTATATTCTATCAGTATTTTAATTAGTCTATTTGCTGGTTAAACCTATGTTATGTACGTTGTCTAATGATATAGGGGTTTCAGCCTGAGAGACTGGCACAGGTTTGGTGGAAACAAATATCAATTCAATACTCAATAAACACAAAAGAAGAAATTCAAAAGATAGAAAAGCGGTACAAGCCAAATGATAGAAAACTATATTAGCCATATTAAATTCGGTTTAATTTTGGTTTGTTTGTTTTAGTGCAATTATTTACTTATCTCGAAGCGGCATATCAATCTTAAGACTTAGGCGAGTCATCATCCTAAGACCTAGACACAATTAATCCTGTCACAATTAACGCGTTCGCATAAAGCATCCTTTAGTTTAATTATAATCTATCTTAGAGAATTAAAGCAGTGGTGATCCTGTTAAAACCCTAGCCCAACGGGACTTTACCCACTTATTGTTTGACGGTGTTTTATATACTAGTAGTCCACTGTTCCAATCTTTATCAGTTAATTAAGAGCATGATTGCTGAAACATAAACGGGTCACCTACCGGTCCAACTAAGCTCATAATTCAAAGACAAAGATAGAACGTTATTTGTGATCCTATTGGTCTAGTAATATAAAACACGATATGGAGAGCTATCCCGGTATCTAGATTACTTGGTCCGTAACACTAGACCCAGTTGAATGATAGGTCGCATATTCAAACACATAAACAAGTATGAGGTGATAAACATAATTAAACAATCAACGATAAATTAAGAAATCGATTTTAAAACAAACCAAACATTAAAATTACATTAAGATGGCTAATACCCGAGGGTATTAGCCCATAACCATTGTAATTATACAAGCGTAATCAAACAATTGAAAATTAAATGATTAAGAGAGTAAAAATTACACGATGTATTTTATGGATTCATGATCAATGCTTGACCTTGGTGGCTGATCTTCTCTTCTAAAATTCTTCTTTAATGAGTATGGAATAAAGAATATGATATTGCACACTGAAAACTCATTATTGAGTCTTCTATTTATAGTGTTTGAAAAAGACTCGATACGTCGTATCCAGCAAGGTCGATACGGCGTATTAGGCTGGATTCCTTAGAGTGCGTGCTACGTTCGTAATAAATCTTTGATATCATTCCCAATTTACTTGATTTACTGTATCTTCGAATAGTTATGTTTATAGATATGGCGTATGTTGATAGCATGGATACGCCGTATTGGGAATTGGTTAAACGCGTTTTCTTGTGAAGTCTTGGCGCGGATACGCCATGTCTCTTTAGTTGGATACGACGTATTGGTGAAAATTAAGCAATCTTCAAATATTTTTATTTTAGCTCCAAATCATGCGCCTTCTAGCTCTTCTACACAAAACACTCCTGAGTTACTGCATTTATCAACTTTAATGCAATTAAGTACCAAATAATGCAATAATTATATACAAGTGGGCAAAACAGATGGGATAAATGATATAATAAAGTAACATTATTTGATGTTATCAAATATCCCCCCACTTGAATCCTACTTGTCCTCAAGTAGACTTTAGAAAAAGTTTAGTTTATGAAAATGTGTCTCAACCGAAGTTAAGGTTTTTCCGTTTAAGCATCATTTTGTCCTAATCACCTGTACATAACCAAGCTCCTCACGAAATATGGAAATGAAAACACTAAGATCACTCAACTAATCTAGGGTGCAACATTTAAGTAGTACCCTCAATTTCTTGGTCATGATTAGTTTCGTATCATAGGCTTGTCAAGGATACACATCTCCACAGCTAAAGCTAAGGAAGAACAAGTCAAAAGCTAAATTGATTTAAGAAGGCTTCGAGTTGATCATTCAACAATCTTTCACCATATGTACCACACCAACAAGGCAGCTGTATTGTATATACACGGCCGTAACGATCAAATAGACATATACAATCCGATCACATCCCTGTTCGTGTTTAACCAGCGGTTAGGATGAAGAACGATATAGGGTAGGGAGCTTCTAACTTTCACCGAAAGTCGTCATCTAACAAGGCAGCTGAGACATGTATACATGGACGTAACGACAGAATAGACATGCATGCTCGAACAAGTCCTCGTTCAAGTGGACATTAAGGTTAGTTGCTAGGAAAGGGAAGTAAAATGGACGTTTAAACAAAATTCACAAAACAAATAGATTAAGCCAACAAATAAGGTACGCTTGCTAGTAACTTTCCCCCGACCGTTCCATGACAAAGACTCGAACATATAGACAGATGCGTTGATCATAGAAATGACAAAGACAACCTAAGTTGGCATTCCCATAACGATCAATTTCCCTAACATCCCGCTCTTTACATACTTTTACAGAATAAGTGGTGATATCGGCCACTTTTTACAAGACTTTACATCGTTGATTTTTGTAATGTATCAACAAATAATTGATCCTTCTAAGTAATTCCTTCGGTATGAACCGACTATTTTTCTTCCAACTCATTTTTTTTGCTTTTTTTTCAACAATACATAATAAGCCTCGGTTTGGTTTCACCGTCTTCACTATCATAATATATCCGGATAATATTTTCCTTGTAACACTTCTTCTTCGGACATGATTCATAATCGCGAAAGTAGCGAAACTTACGAGCTACATATTTTTCCGATTGCAATGTGTAATTTCCGACCATTACAAAGATAGAAAAATTTCACCTTGACACAGGAAATACAAGACTTTACACGAAAGCAACTATCAAAATAGAAAAATAGGCTTAATCTACATGGTAGGCTAAGGTGCAAAGGTGTAACGGAACATATAATATGGTGTACAAAAAGAAAGGAACGGCTTAACAGGTTGTTCTAGGTGATTTTACTCTAAAAATAAGAGTAAACAAATGGTTACACGGGAGTTTAACTAACCAATGTAGTTAGTTAATTTTACGACATGTAGGCTATTTTGGTATAATCCTAGAAATTTATCAGTTGAACATGTTCTTCCATCTAAATCCATAGTACAAATCATTGCGGTCTCGAGTGATATACCAGGCCAATATCTAAAGTCTACTACATCACCGGCAGACTCATAATTTTGTGGAATTTTTAGTAAACAGTTAGAAATGGAATAGGCTTAATTCTCACAATATGTATAAAGGGTTATAGTGCGATAGGTAATGTAACTACTGATTTTTACAAAATTCATGCTAAAAAAAATTAAATTTTGACCGTTTTAAAGCACTTTTCATGTTATTTTGTAAAAAAGAAGACAAGTGCGTTCTAATTCTCCACCCCCCCCATTTAAATTATACAACGTCCTCGTTGTATAGATAAAACAATTAAATAATAAGGGAAAATAGAATTAGAACGGAAAACTCCCTGATGTTTTTCTCGTGATAATTCTCCATGATGTGTCCTTGAGCAAAAAGAGTGTTGACTAGGGCTTCAAAATGCCCGAATAAGTTTAACACATGTCTTTTTCAGCATATACCATATCATAGTTTCAGCAAGGTCCTATATAAAAGAATAGAAGACAAGTGCAAATTCTATCTCGCTACAATGGTACAAGAAAACAATTAAACACACAATTGTACAGGGATCAATACGCCGTATCCCAAACCCTAAAATACGCCATATGGTTCCTATAGAAACAATTAAATTACAAAAAATTAAATATTAAGTTTTAAAAACTGATAACGTCCAGACACGTCTATACGCCATATCCAGAGGGGTTCGATACGCCGTATAGATTGTCTGGGAAGACAGACTCGTGCAACAAACAATTAAAATACGACAATTAAAATGACCGGGTTGTCTCCCGAGAAGCACTTTTGTTTCAGATGGTCTTTAAGTTTGACCTTTTTCTTCCTTCTTTCATTCTTCATCCACTCGTGTCACCGTCCATCCTTCTCCTTGCTTATGAAAAATTTCTTGGTAGATGTGAGATAGACTATCCTTGCTTCTTTTCCAAGCATTGTGTCTGCGGTTTTTTATAGTGACAAAATTTTCATTTGGTCCTAACGAATACTTTATGACATCAAACATTTCTGTTTTACACATCCCTCCTTCATTACTCACATTGTTTGGGCGGGGAAATTTTCCCAATTCACTTTTGTTCTTGTTCTACTTTTTGTGGTTGCTTCCATCCCCTTTGTGGTAAGTATCCAGTTTTGGTTTGACAACAGGGTCAGGAAGGGTTATGTATTCATGCTCTTCCCATTCTTCATCACTTGATACCTCATCCATTAGTCCTTCCTGATTTCCCACTTCTATCCTGGTATACAATAGTGTGCATTTAGTCATTTCGTCCACTTTTTTGTGGTCTTTGAACTTTGAGTTCATCCAGGGTATGAATTCGAGCGGGTCATGCCCTTTATCATCATCGTTGCACATCTTATCATAATTGCTAGTGCATGATACAAGATAGAATTTCCTGAAAAATTTCTTCACCAATTCTTCCCAAGTGATGATTTTTCCGTCTCCCTCGTTCATCCACCATCTTCTTGCGTCTCCAGAAAGTAAGAGAGGAAAGGCCTTCATGCGAAGCTGAAAAGGGTCCAACCCGGCTATTTTGACTAAATCAAGTATTTCTAGAATCTTAGCGATATGCCCGATCATATATTCTTCACACCTTTCGCTGAAAGTGTTACTTTATAGCTTCGTTAATAATTCATTACTGAATTCAAATTTCATGTTGCTTTTGACCGTTGGTTCAACAAGATTTTGTTCTGTTTGAGTTTCATTCAGAATAGGTTTTGCCATTGTTTGTCAAACGGTTTCCTGAAATTAAGCACAAATAATCAGTAGGATGTGCCCTTAGGAAAGGGATCACATAAAACAGGAAATCACAAGAAAAAATTACTACTGTTACTGTATCAGATGACAGATACGCCGTATTCAATTGATGTGAATACGCCGTATAGGTCTGTTGAGTATCAGTACGCCGTATAGAGCTCACTGAATACGCCGTATTGTTGGAGAACAGATACGCCGTTTAGATAGTAAAACTTAATACGTTGTCTTGTACAGAAGGTTTGATACGTCGTATCCAACTGGTGGATACGGCGTATCAGGTGATCAGTCAGAACAAAATACTATTTAAAACAATTAAATGCGGGAATTTAAACAAACAATTTAAACACACAATGCAAATAAATACAAACAGAATTTAAATAATTAAATTACACTAAATTAATTAGTTAATGGTTAGAGATACTAATAAGAATAAGGTTTAATTAATTCACTCCCCGGCAACGGCGCCAAAAACCTGATGTGCTGTCGTGTAGGGTCAATTATTTGATTATCAAGTTTTAAATTTATATTTAGCCGACAAACCTAAAACAACACTTTAACGAGCAGTGTACCCTGTCAAGATGGAGTTCGCGGTAAGTAGGGTGTCGAACACTAAGAGTGGAACATTAATCCTATATTCTATTAGTATTTTAATTAGTCTATTTACTGGTTAAACCTATGCTATGTACGTTGTCTAATGATATAGGGGTTTCAGCCTGAGAGACTAGCATAGGTTTGGTGGAAACAAATATAAATTCAATACACAATAAACACAAAAGAAGAAATTCAAAAGATAGAAAAGTACAAGCCAAATGATAGAAAACTGTATTAGCCATATTAAATCCGGTTCAATGTTGGTTTGTTTGTTTTAGTGCAATGATTTACTTATCTCGAAGCGGCATATCATTCTTAAGACTTAGGCGGGTCATAATCCTAAGACCTAGACACAATTAATCATGTCACAATTAACGCGTCCGCATAAAGCATCCTTTAGTTTAATTATAATCTATCTTAAAAAAATAAAGCAGTGGTGATCCTGTTAAAACCCTAGCCCAACAGGACTTTACCCACTTATTGTTTGACGGTGTTTTATATACTGGTAGTCCACTGTTCCAATCTTTATCAGTTTTTAAGAGCATGATTGCTGAAACATAAATGGGTCACCTACCGGTCTAACTAAGCTCATAATTCAAAGACAAAGACAGAATGTTATTTGTGATCTTATTGGTCCAGTAATATAAAATACGATATTGAGAGCTATCCTGGTATCTAGATTACTTGGTTCATAACACTAGACCCAGTTGAATGATAGGTCGCATATTCAAACACATAAACAAGTATGAGGTGATAAACATAATTAAACAATCAACGATAAATTAAGAAATCTATTTTAAAATAAACCAAACACTGAACTTTCATTAAGATGGCTAATAGCCCACAACCATTGTAATTATACAAGCGTAATCAAACAATTGAAAATCAAACAATTAAGAGAGTAAAAATTATACGATGTCTTCTATGGATTCATGATCAATGCTTGACCTTGGTGGCTGATCTTCTCTTCTAAAATTCGTCTTTAATGAGTATGGTATACAGAATATGATATTGGACACTGGAAACTCGTTTTTGATTCTTCTATTTATAGTGTCTGAAAAAGACTCGATACGCCGTATCCAGCAAGGTCGATACGGCGTATTGGGCTGGATTCCTTAGAGTATGCGCTACGTTCGTAATAAATCTTTGATATCAATCCCAATTTACTTGATTTAGTGTATCTTTAAATAGTTATCTTTATAGATACGACGTATGTTGATAGCATAGATACGTCGTATTGGGAATTGGTCAAACGCGTTTTCTTATGAAGTCTTGGCGCTGATACGCCGTATCTCTTTACTTGGATATGGCGTATTGGTGAAAATTCAGCAATCTTCAAATATCTTCGTTTTAGCTCTAAATCATGCGCTTTTTAGCTCGTCTTCACAAAACACTCCTGAATTACTGCATTTATCAAATTTAAAGCTATTAAGTACCAAATAATGCAATAATTATATAAAAGCAGGCAAAACATATGGGATAAATGATATAATAAAGTGACATATCCCCCACTTGAATCCTACTTGTCCTCATGAGACTTATTTATATTATCAAGACAATTATCATGATCTTGTACCTCAGAGAGTGTGTCAGAATCAAACGATGGACCAACTTCATCATAAACTGGATTAGCAGAGGAGAGATTGGCCAAGAACACTGTTTGAGCACTAGGAGCTTCATTAACATCAAAGTCAAAGGTGTCACATTGATCAGCTTGAAAGATGTTGTATTCGTCCTAGGCCATATCTTGAACTGGTCCCTCGTCTAACTCATCATCAAAAGTGTTGGTTTGTCTACCTGCAAGACATAATAGCTGCTCCTCATCCAAATCTACACCATTTTCTTAAGCTTGCATCAGCAACATCTTTTCCTTGAAGTAGTCAGATTTTTGTGGTCGCTTCGAATGAATGCAGTTTCTTGCTATATGACCAATCTCATTGTAGTTGTAACACTTGATTGGCTTTCCTTGCCTAGCATTTTCATTACCAGCTCTATACTGAGCTCCCCCATTACCTGCAGCAGCAGCACCCCTAGCATTGTTTCCTTGAACCCTGATCTGTCTCCCTTGAATATTCTGAACCACAACCCCGCCATTCTGCACTGTAGCTTGTTTCTGTGTGTTGGAGGAGGTTCTCAATTGATTATTAATTTGAGAAAATCGTGTTTTGTATTGTTGGGCGAGAAGGGAAACTTATTTCATTAAATTTTCAAGCAATTCATCAGCTGGAGAATAACCCGACTCAGGTTGTGTATTATCAGTAAACTGAGCTTGGTAGGTGTGTTGTCATAGACTTTAAATAGATCCTACTTGTTGAGATCCCACTTTAATAGATCGAATTCCTTAAGCTTGTTTAAGGTTTAGTTAATTAGATAAATCTAACACAACTATAGTAGAAACTTTGTTAAGTGTATTAAAGATTATGCGGAATCTAATCTTTAATATTAGAAGAATTCTTAATAAAATAATAACACAAAATCACAATTCAATAAACAATAAAAGCTCCAATATTATTAAGAATAATACGAATACTCTCCTAGTATTAGGGTTACACAGACCTTGAAGCTAAGAAAAGATGCTTTTATACACCAAATAGTCCTAGTCGATTTACAATATATTCCTAAGACTTAGAATATTCTCTATGATCTATTCTATAAATAACTAATACTTATCACATAAGTAATCTTGATCTCTAAGCAATCTTTATCTTTTCTTTTGTCTTTATCTTTTCTTTGACAGTAAAAACTCTTTCAGCTGTCTTAATCTTTGAGCAGTAGTAACTTATACACCAGCACCATTAACTGAGCACAAGCAGTAGTAACTACTTATAATATTTTCTTTAATCTTCACCATCAGTACTAACTTTACACTAGCAGCACTAACTACTTAGCATATTTTTCATTAAAGTTAATGAACAACACAAACTTTAGCTTAGCAGCAGTAACACAAACCTAAGCTGTCTTAACTTCCACTAGCAGTAGTAACTTCCTCTAGCAGTAGTAACTTTGTACTGACAGTTGTAACTTTAATAAGTAATAATTCCAAACAGCATCAAGAAGCTTTTTATCCTAACAATCCTTCCCTAAACTTGATATTCTTCTTCAAAATCTCAATTTTCTTTTAAAGCTTCATCAATCACCAGGAGGATGCTTCCAAACACTTCATTGATTCTTGAGCTATTTTGTGATCAATTTACACAGCTGATAAGCCATTTCACTTTTAGAATCAATTTGAAGCTTCTTTTTCAACATCATTGAAAGTGTAGGTTTTGTAAGGGGATATCTCTTTTCTACCAACATATGGATGTACACAGATTACATTCTCAAGGAATGTACTCTACAGGAGTCATATAGCTTCCATTCCAATACTTTGTATCCTTGTTGATTCCTCCATACAACATCTTCTACATGTGGTTCAAACATTGCCTTTAAATCACCATACAAAATCAAATCTAAGTTCTCCACTGGTCTTGTTGATCCATACTTAGCTTTTACCAATTTGTACAAAGTTTCCAAGTCCTCCCTGTTAAAATTTTTAAGCATATGACTAAAGACTAAGTACATCTTTAAACTTCCATCAGCTCTTATTATTTGATAATAGCTTTTCTTTCCTTTTTTATGGATCTTCCAGTCAACAATGGTTGGAGGCTTAGTAGCTAAAGGCACATCATCAACTGCAACCTCTTCTTCATCAGGAATGACTTCCAATAGACTTTGAAGCTATGCGGTGTCTTTATCATCATTCACCTTTTGCTTGTTTGCATTCTCTTGCTCCAATTCTTCTCCTGCTCTCTTTGAACTACCTTCCATCACTTCTACTTCAGCTTTCTGTAAATTCTCTTCTAGCTCTATTTCTGCCTTCTTGGAACTCTCTTCTACCAACTCAGTTTTATAGTCAACAAAGGTATTTACCCTCTTGAAAGCTTTGTTAAACAATTCTTTAATAGAATCAAAGTCTTTAGATCTCAAGTCTTTGTGATTCCAACCTTCCATGTTCTTAACGTAAGTAATCATGGTCTTCTTCTGTTAAGCTTTGGTTGGTGGCTTGTTCCTCTTCTCTTATGCTCTCTTAGCTGCAAAATGTTTTCTTCTTTGCTCTAAGAATTGTACAAATAATCTTACCTTTTCTTCATCAATCAATTCTTCTTGCTCTTAAGCTTGCAGTCTTTGAGCCAACTGATAATCAGCTTCAACTTTAGCTTGAACATCATCCCAAGCTATGTTGGCTTCTTTAATTTGTTAAACTTTTTCTCTTGCAAGCCTTTCTTCTTCTTCTTCTTCAGCTTTTAGGTTAAAGGCAAGTTCTACATCAAGACTGATTTGATCTTTTTTTTCTTAGGCATCATAAGTTCTTCTACCATTATTCCTTTATCCTTGTCATGTGATTGTTTTGGTACATGTATTGTTGTTGTATGTGTTGTTGAAGTTGTAGGCTCACCAGGCTCTCTGAAAACAATTACTTTAGCTTTGGGTTTTATGCTTTTCAAAGCTGCAAGTGCTTGAGCCAAAGTAACTTCATCAACATTTAAGTTCACATCTTTAGCAGCAACTTCACTTTCAACAACCACCTCATCACCAACTAAGTCATGTACTCCAAACATATCTGTATCAGCATTAAAATGAGTACTAACCAAGCTAATTCCTGCATCAACGTCAATATCAGGTATCCTCCCCTGTTTGGATGCATCCTCCTCACCCAAACCTTCTTCATCAGAGGATTTCACTCTTTTAGATAAACCAACCTTGTATAATCTTTTAAGCCTATGAGTTCTTGACCTCTTACTTCTTTCAAGCTTCTTGACTTTTTTTTTTCAATCTAGCAATCTTAACATATTGAGTGGTCTTTGTCTGCTTTAGCTCATTCTCCAAGTCAAGAACTCTTTGTTGTAAACTGGTACATAATTCCATCAATTCATTTAGTTGTAGTCTATCCTCACCACTTCGAAGTGTGTTACCTCTTGCGAGCAGTGGATCATTGGAAAGTTTAGATACATTCTCAAACCTAGTTTGAGCAATTATATCCCCTATGGTTTCTTGGCACCTGGGACCACTACCTGAACTAGTTCCTGTAGAACTTGGTTCATTAAGTGTTGCCTTGGATCGGGTCTTATTGATGTTACCACTGTCCTGCTCTGCTTCTAAGCTAGAAGCAGTAGTGGCAGCCCTCACCAAACTGTCATCCAACTTCTTATAGACAGCTTCATCTGCTACAATGTATGTAGGACCACTAGGCTAAGGTACCTAAGTGTCCTTTCTCTTAGGCTTCCTAGGTTTTTGAGTCTTTTGTGGTTGAGTTGATGATTCAATAATAGTGGGTGTTTGATGGGGATCAGTGGGCATTGCTGAACCTTTACCTAAATCTGCTTGATTTTGTATCACCATTATTAGAAATAAGGGTGTTACTCTTCTAGAAAAATATTCTTAGTGTGAGAGGGTGCATCATAAATTCCCTTCAAGTTATTGATCAAAAAAGACTTGCACAAACCTTGGATACATCAAAAATTTACCAGACACATTCTCCAAGTTCCTAACCATACTCTCAAAAATGTATTTTGAAAAGTCGAACTTCTGGTTTGTAGCTAAATAGATAATAGCAGATGCCATAGTGCTACTAAACTCATTCCATGCAGTAGTCTTAGAACTTAGGCATTGTAAAATAGTATGAATGAGGAATTTCCATTGTAGAGAGAAAAATGCTTTATAAAAAGTTAGCTTCTGTGAAATTTGCTCATACCCCGTTAATGCAAGTTGTTCAAATATGGTAGCACTTGGTAGACAATCAACACCTTCAACATCTTCCAGTTGAATATCTCTTCTAACAATTGATTCCGTGATGATTACCTTCTTTCCATCTACTAGGGCATGTAACTGTTGTTTCCTATTGACAGTTTTGACCTTGACAGTAGCCTAAAATTGTTTAATACATGAAACATATATAGTAGGATTGATCGTTAGTGCATACTTAATAGTGTGTGCATTCAGAAAATCTACAATTTGTTCAAACCCTTCTCTTTCTGTGGATTTAGACAAGAACGCTACCATATTGTGAGTTTCTGCAAACATTAGATTCGCCATTGTGTTGAGTTTTGATAATGAATGATGAAATTGAGTTAGGGTTTATGATTAGAGAGTATTTGAAAGATTGAAATCGATTAAATGAACGATTGAAACCCTTAATCGAAGTATTTATGAAAATACCATCAACAACATTAACTTTAACCCAGCAGTAGTAACCTAGTAGTAGTAAGTTATGCCTAGCAGCATTAAGTTTTAGTTACCAGCATTAACTCCAATTTCATTCCAAACAACTTTCCCATCATCAATTAAACACTTTTCTTTGCTTATCCTGCAAAATGTTAGTCCAAAAACCAAGAAAACACAAGCCATAACAATTTTCACAATTATCACAATATTAATTATACCAGCAATATTAAGTATAACTAACAGCATTAACTCAACAGTATTAAGTATAACCACTTAGCAACAAAAACTTTTAATGACATGAATAACAGTACTAATTCATACAAAACTCTACAAAAACATAAAGAGATAAAAGATTTTAGAGATTTAACATTCCAATACTAGCAATCAGATATTGAAATCTACTTTCATCAAAAGCTTTTGTAAGCAAATCTGCAACATTCTTGTCAGTATGGATTTTAACCATTTGAATCAATTTTTTTCCATTGAAATCTCTAATAAAATGATGTCTGATCTCTATATGCTTTGTTTTTGAATGAAAAACAGGATTTTTAATTATGCAAATAGTACTGTTATTATTAATAAAGATCTTTGTATGCATGAAATTGTCCCATAATCAAGTAGTTGATTCTGAATCTAAAGCACTTATCCACAACAACTTAAAGCAGCCACATATTCAGCTTCTGTTGTGGAATTTGCAACCACTGTCTGTTTCTTGCACTACCATGATATTAATCTACATCCAAGAAATTGACAACCTCCTGTTGTAGACTTCCTATCCAAGCTTGCTCCAGCATAATCACTATCAGTGTATGCTACCAAATCAAAAGGAGAATCTTTTGGATACCAAAGGCCTAATTTTGGTTGACCTTTTAAGTACCTAAAAATTCTTTTCACAACATAAAGATGTGAAACCTTTAGATTGACTTGGTATCTAGAACATGCATATACTATAAACATGATGTCAGGTCTTAAAGATGTAAGATACATCAATGAACCAATCATTGACCTATACATATAAACATCTACTTCTTCGCCATTTTCATCCTTGAGCAGAGGATTTTGAGTTTCTATTGGTGTGCTTGCAGTCTTGACTTCTGTAAACCTAAATTTCTTTAAAATTTCATCAACATATTTATCTTGACTAATAAATATGTCATCCTTCTTCTGCTGCACTTGTAATCCTAAGAAAAATGTAAGTTCGCCCATAGAACTCATCTGAAATTTCTCATGCATCAACTTCTTAAATGCAATGCACAGCTTCTTATTTGTTAAACTAAAGATGATATCATCCTCATATACTTGGACTAGAAAAATATCACATTTGTGCCTTTTGATGAATAAGGTCTTGTCAATTTTCCCTATTTGAAATCCATTGTCCAACAAATATGTTGACAAAGTTTCATACCATGCTCTTGGAGCCTGATGTAGTCCATACAGTGCTTTTTCAACCTTGTATACTCTATCAGGATAGTCTAGATCTTCAAATCCTGGTGGTTAACATACATACACCTCTTCTTCAATCTTTCTATAAAGAAAAGCACTTTTTACATCCATTTGATACACCACAAAATCTTTAAATGAAGCATAAGCTAAAAACAGCCTAATTGCTTCAATTCTTGCAATAGGGGCAAAGACTTCATCATAGTTAATCCCTTCTTCGTGTGTGTATCCGTGAGCAACCAATCTTGCTTTATTTCTTATCACAATTCCCCTTTCATCCTTTTTATTCCTAAAAACCCATTTAGTGCCTATAGCCCATTTTCCATTTGATAAATCCACTAAAGTCCAAACTTCTTGTAACTAGAATTGTAGAAGCTCTTCCTGCATAGCCTCTATCCAGCTTGGATCCTTCAATGCATGAATTACCTTTTTGGGTTCTTCTTGTGATAAAAAAAGCAAGCAAACAAGCAGTTTTGAAGGTCTTTATGGTTTGTTCTTTGTTGAATAGTACTAATAAACCTATGTTCCTCCAAACTCTTTGACATCCTTCTTGTTTGTGTAGCTAATTGCAAATCTCTAATCACTTGATCAAGAGGATGATCTTTATTAATTCTTGTAGTTAGATTAGGACTGACTTGGATTGTTGTACCCAAATTGTTCATGTCAGCCTCTGCACCATCATCTTTATCATCTCTTGAAATCAAATATGCTGATACAATCTTCCAAAGCATGGCATAATTTGGATAAATGGAAGTTCAATGCATGTTTTTTTCCACACAACAGTAACCTTATTTGTGTCCATCAGCATTAACATTGTTAGGTTGTTAACATTATCTTTCTATATCTTGATCTTTATATTCACTATATTTTCTTGGATCTTCATCAACCTTCTTTCCATCATCACTTGAAGGTTTGGATCCATCATCATGAGAACTCTTTGATTTTTGGGAAAATGGTGGATCAGTAGTCCATAATGGTAGCAAAGTGTAATCTTTGACAGGTTCTGTCTCCTTTCTAGCTTGACCTGCATTATCACTTACTTTTGTACATGCGAAACCATTAGACTGTGTACCTGCAACAATTGGCTCATAATTCATTGTTCTTGTTAGTGCATCAATATCAAATAGCCAATCTGGTCCACTACCTACAGCATTAGGTGTACTCTCACTAAACCTAATATGCAAGTTTTCTTCCACTATCCTTGTTCTACTATTGAATACTCTAAAGGCTTTACTATTCAAAGAGTATCCAACAAAGAAACCTTCATCAGCCTTACCATCAAATTTGCCTAAGTGATCTATGTATGAGAATGAAACAAGACACCCAAATGCCCCTCATAAAACTAATAAAGTGGTGGTCTAACACATGAAAAAGTTCATATGGGGTCTTGTTATGAGGCTTAACTACTAACACTCTATTTTGCACATAGCAAGCAGTATTAACTGCTTCTGCCCAAAAAGTAGTTGGCAACTTAGAATCAGCTAGCATAGTCCTAGCAGCCTCAATTAGTGTCATATTCCTCCTCTCAGCAACTCCATTTTGTTGAGGAGTTCTAGCTATACTAAATTGTCTCAAAATACCCTTCATTTCACAAAACTGATTCATTTCTCTTTTTGTAACTTAGATCCCATTTGTTGGGAATTTAAAGTCTTCATAACTTTGTATTGCCAAGCATAATTTAAGTACTACTCAAGATACATAGGAAATATGCTAAGATGTTGGAAACAACCAGACTAGTCAGTTAGTACTGCTGAGATGTAAACTTAGTACTGCTAGAGCAAAGTTAGTACTCATCAGTACTAACTTATACTGGCTAGAAAGGACTTAAGACTGCTGGTGAAGCTGAGAAAAATATTCTAAGTACTTAGTACTGCTAGTACAAAAGTTACACTGCTGTGTTAGTTACTACTGTTTAGAGTAATAATATTTGATATTGCTCAACCCAACGTTAATAGCTGCTAATTGAATATTGTTACTGCTTGAATTGAAGAGATTATAAAGCAGATTAGGAAGATTTCAACTGAAGTTAATGCGATTGAAGAGTAATTATATGATAAGATTAAAAGATTTATAAGAAAGTAATTTAATACATTTGATTACATGTTTAGGAAAATATTAAATACTTAGATCAATTTGTTTCAATTTGTTTGACTAAATATTTAGGAAAGTAATTGTAAGCCCATTAGGACACCTTGGTGAATAAAATGATGTTCCTAGGGCAATAGCAGAAAAATAGAAAGATCAACACAATTCATTCACATAGACTCTTATTTTATAATAGTTCATAAGCTACAAGGTTTGTTAAACCTAGTACTACACAGAGTCTCCGTATTAATAAGATTATAATATTGGAGCTTTTCAGTGATATCATTGTTTCATACAGTATAACTGTGTCATTGAGATTTACTTCAAAAGATATAAGGTATAAGATTCTGCAAACACATTAGTATAACATACAAAGATTACTACAACAAGTAATTTGGATTTATCCAAGTAAATTAGCCTTAGACAACCTAAGTAATCGATCTAGGTTTGGGATCAACACGTGGTATCAGAGCATATGTTTATCTGAAACTTTGATCTAGAAGAAACTATCAAGAAGAATCCTTTACTCACAAGGAAGAGATGGCTCCTATGGCTCTTTCAGACTCTGAGGTAAAAACTTGTTCAAAAACTTGTCTGAAAAACCATGAAACTCTTAAGAAACAGTGTGATATTTGATTTTTAAACTTAATCAAACGGATTTACATCAGCTACTTTATAAAAGAGGTTTAGCAATAGTAGAAGAACAACTTATTACATATAGGAATTTATTAAATCTAAACAACAAGAAAAACCAGTTAGGAAACCAGTTAAGTATGCTGAAATGTATAGGTCACAAAAACCTAGGAGAAATCAAAGAAACTGGAATAATCAAAAGTGTCCCAACAACAAGGAAATGATTTTGTGATGCACAATAAAGCCCTGTAAAAGGTCTGTGGAAGTTTTGATCACCTCCCATATACAGTAAATAAAAAGAGACAGCTAAATGTCAAAGGAAGAAAAAAACAGTGTGGAATAATTGCAAGAAAGTGAACCATCAAATTCTCCAAGAATACTCAACCCCATCCAAAAAGACACATGTTCCACGAAAAATCTTAACTAGGTCAGGCCCAAATATCATTAAATACTGCCAGACAAAGTCATTTTAATGCTGTTAGGACGAATCGGGTTAATGCAGTAAAGGCCTCAGCATGTTAGGTTTGGAGACCTATCAAACCTCATAGTGCATCAATCACTTTGAAGAGATATGACTATATTGATGTAAGAGGCAGATCCAGGTCTGTAATGGCTTGGGTTCCCAAGAAGGTCTGATTTTCTTATTTGCAGGGCAACCCAGAGACAGAATTGGAAGATTCAGTAAGGTTAAATAGCCCTGAAGACAAAAAGGTAACAAGAGCAAGAAAGACTTGGTTATAAAGCAGCTATAAAATTGCAAGATCAATTTGATAATGAAAAGAGAGCAGGAGCAAAGTTGACACAAGAAAATGACAAGTCACAATACAAGAAGTGTTTAGATACATCCTCTTAGTGAAGATAAAGCCTCTTATCAAGAAACTTGAAGATTCAGAAGATGAACATCAAGTTTAGGGGAGGATTGTTGGGATCAAGAAGCCGAAGTCAAATATGCTATAATCTTCCAAAGCAGGCATATTTGGATCATCTGGAAGTTCAATGCTTGTTTTTCCACCAACACCATTAACTTCATTTGTGCTAGCAGCATTAACATTGTTAGCGTTGTTAACATTATCTTCCTTCTCTTGATCATTACTTTTACTATCTTTTCTTGGATCTTCATCAACCTTCTTTCCATCATCACTTGAAGGTTTGGATCCATCATTATGAGAACTCTTTGGATCTTGGGAAAATGGTAGATCAACAGTCCATAGTGGTAGGAAAATGTAATCTTTGACAGGTTCTGTCTCCTTTCTAGCTTGATCTGCATTATTACTTGCTTTTGTACCTGTAAAACCATTAGACTGTTTACCTGCAACAATTGGCTCACAATTCATTGTTCTTGTTAGTGCATCAATATCAAATAGCCAATCTGGTCCACTACTTACAGCATTAGGTGTATTCTCACTAAACCTAATATGCAAGTTTTCTTCCACTATCCTTGTTCTACTATTAAATACTCTAAAGGCTTTACTATTCAAAGAGCATCAAAAAAAGAAACCTTCATCAGCCTTACCATCAAATTTACCTAAGTGATCTATGATATTAAGAATGGTAACAAGACACCCAAATGGTCTCATAAAACTTAAAGTTGGTGTTCTACCATGAAAATGTTCATATGGGGTCTTGTTATGAGGCTTAACTACTAACACTCTATTTTGCACATAGCAAGCAGTATTAACTGCTTCTGCCTAAAAAGTAGTTGGCAACTTAGAATCAGCTAGCATAGTCCTAATAGCCTCAATTAGTGTCATATTCCTCCTTTCAGCAACTCTATTTTGTTGAGGAGTTCTAGCTACACTAAATTGTCTAAAAATACCCTTCATCACAAAACTAATTCATTTCTCTGTTCTTGAAATCAGTTCCATTATCACATCTAATCACCTTAACCTTGTGATCTACTAGATTTTCTATCCTAGTTATAAAGGACTTAAGAATGCCACTAGTCTCATCCTTAGTAGCTAGAAAGAAAACCCATGTAAACCTACTATAATCATCTGTGACAACTAGGCAATACATTTTCTTCATAAGACTTTTTACAAATGTTGGACCAAACAAGTCCATATGCAACAAGTGTAAAGGAAGACTGATTGAGTTCTCTGTTTTGGTCTGACAAGAGGCTCTGTGCTGCTTTCCTTTTTGACAAGCAACACAGGTTTGACCATTTTTAAAAAGTTTAGAAGGTAAACCTCTTACAAGATTTCCCTTAACCAATTTATTCATGGTTTTAAAATTTAAGTGACCTAGCCTTCTATGCTAAAGTTTAGATTCATCAGATGTGGCTTTTACAAAAAGGCAAGTTAAACCTCTTTTAGGAACTATGTTCTTTAAATCAACACTATACATATTGTTCTTTCTAGGAACTCTAAGTAAAACTTGACTTTCATCAATTAACTTAAAGTTTGGAGATAACACAATACATTCAGTATCATTAAAAAGAACACTATTCTTTTTATCACACATTTGTGAGACACTAAAGAGATTAAACTTTAACTCTCTCACAAAATACACATTTTCAAAATCTAGATTACCAGTTTTAATGGTACCTTTTCTTATGATTTTCCCTCCTTTAGGGTTCCCTCCAAAAGCAACATATCCTCCATCTATCTCTTCATAGTCTGTAAGATAGGACATGTTCCCTGTCATGTGCCTTGAGCATCCACTATCAATCACTCCTTGATCCTGTAAATCCATTTGTGGATTGCCCTGCACATTAGATAAGAAAATCAGTTTCTTTTGGGGACCCAAGCCATCACTGACTTGGATCTGCCTTGTGCATCAATATAATCAAACTTTTTTTAGGGTGATTGATGCACTGTTGTGTTTAGAAACATGGTCTAAAACTTTATGCTTTGGTTTCCAAACCCAACAAGCTGAGGCCTTAACAGCATTAAAATTATTTCCCTTAACAGCACAGTAAATATTGCTTTTGGCCTAGCCGTATTTTGAAATATTATCCCTAGTAGTATTAAACCCCTTTGATTAATATTACTGTTTTTAATGTTGTGTTATTATTAATGGGCCTCTTAACAGTTGAATTGTGCTGTTTTAGAAAGATATGACATTGGTCTAGCAGCATTCACTGTTGTTTTTGAGTGAGCAGCATTAACTTGTCTAGCAGTATTAACTGATACTAAATCCAGACCATTTTCATTAGTACTGGCTCTTGGAACTAAGTTTCTTTGTAACACATAAGGGGTGAGTCTTTTTAGCCAAAGTTTTGATGATCGCCCCTTTGAGCATTGTTCCAAACAGGTTTTACCATCCTTTGATTTTGAAAATGTTTTTGATGGTAATTGCAATCAACCTACAAATGATCAAAGCTTCCACACACATAACATGCCTTATTAAACATCTCAAAATTGCTTCCTAGTTTTTGAGACATCATATTGTTCCAATTTCTTTGATTGCCTCTTAGACTGTGAGTGTTTTGCCTATGTTGCTCACTATTTAATAGTTTTCCTACAAGTTTTTTTTCTTGTTTGTTTAGATTTGACAACTCTTTCTTAACAATACTAAGCCTAATTGAGTTTTCTTTTCAGTTTTAGGCGAGACCACATTCTTCCTTCATCATCTAACACCCATTCTTCAATAATTGGGGCATCATCATTCTTCCTAACTACCTTAGGCTCTTCTTTACTAGACATAGCTTTACAGTTCCAAACACAGCTCCTTAACAAACATCTAAACTATTAAAAGAAATGTTGCAGGTGTTGGAGGCATGAAATTTCATGTGTAGGGAGGTGGAACTGCATTATACTTTTCATAACCTAAACCTTTCTTGCAATTGTCAACTATCTGATACTCTATGAGCTTGTTTAAACTTTTAGATGCATGTTCAAATTTATCTACATTAAGTTGAGTGCCATCTTTTTCTTTTTGAACTATTTCAAGCTTCTTCCTAAGCTCTCTAATAGTTATTTCTCCTAAATGAATTTCAAATTTTAAGCCCTTAATATCTTGTAAGTAAATAGACTCATTTGTTTTATAAACTTTAAGTTTTTCTTCCACAGACTTTAAACCTGTCTTATAACCTAAAACCATTAACTCAGATTTCTTTAAATCTTTTAATAGTTGATCATTTTGAGATTTAAGAGATTTAATAGTTTTCAAACAAGATTTTGAACAAATAGAATCATTAGACACCTCTGAGTCAGAATTTATAAGAAGAGAAAGCCATGATGCTAATTAGCCCTTTCTCTGCCTGATCACGACTCCATCATATCCACCAAGACCATCACATGACACCAAAACTATGGAAGTAGATATTTCCACAGGCACACTCCTTCTTGAGCTTTCCTTGTTCCTCTTGTCTTGATTTCTTAGAGCTCTGCACTCCCTAGCAAAATGTCCCCTCTCATGGCAGTTGTAGCACTCCACTTATCACATGGACTTATCAAAACAAATAGTCCCTCATTGCCTTGGTTTTCATTAACATTAAACTTCCCTTCATAGTATTTCTTTCAAAAACCTTCTTTTGCCCTTATATTCCAAAAAAACAGGCCATTTGCCATCTCAAATCCATCTCTTCAATGTCATTTGGATGGATTTGTTGCAAGTCTTCATGTACAAGTTGAGGACTATTTGGTTGACTAGTAAAGAATTCACAAATAACAGCATCATCAAGTTTATCATAGTTTTGCAATAGTATAGCAGCATGTAACCTTTAGTGCTAGCAGTATAAACTCCATAAGCAGTATTAATTGCTTCATTAGTGCTGCTAGTGTTGTTATTTGAAGAGGACACAAAATCCATGTTCTGTGTGCTTGAACTTGAGCTAGATATCCCTTTAACTTCTAGTTCATACACCTTGAGGTTGTTGTAGAGATCATTCATGCTCATTGTATCCAAATCAGCTTTATTCCTCCACACAACAGCATGTGTGTTCCACTCAGGTGGCAAACTTCTTAATAACTTTTTATTAAACATTCATGTGAAAGTCTTTTTCCATCCAAAAGCTCAACTACTTCACAACGTTTTGAACTATCAAAAGTTTGATCAAGCATTTCTCAGCTTGGAGCAGTGAAGTTTTTATATTGATGCGTTAAGAGATTCCTTTAAGTCTTTTTAGTAGTTGCATTCCCACCAAATCTCTTTTCTACAGCTTCCAGCAACTTCTTAACATCTTTTATAGAGTTAAACTTTAACTGATGTTCATTGGGAATGCCTATCATTAAAGTACTTCTAGCTTTTACCTCTAATCTTCTCTGAGCCTTTTCTTTAGCAGTTGTAATAGGCATCACCGTCACAACACCTTCCACAGTTGTTGTTTTTGGCAAGGTTTCACCATTCTCTATGACTTCTTACAGTGCATAGTCTATCATCTGGATATATTGTTCAATCCTCATCCTCCAGATCTCAAACTCACCAAGTTTGAGCATGAGAACTTTGGATGCAGCCACCATGTGTGTAGAATCTTGATCCATATCTTTTAGCAAAATATCTTGTGTATAAAAACATGTTCTTCTTATTCAAAGCTTTTCATCAAGCTCTGATACCACTTGTTAATCCCACTTCAATAGATCGAATTCCTTATGCTTGTTTAAGGTTTAGTTATATTAGATAAATCTAACAACAACTATAGAAAAGCTTGTTTGAATGTATTAAATAAGTTATTTGCCGAAATCTAATATTTAAATATTAAGAAGAATTATCAATGATACAGTAATTCCAATGACATAAATTCAACAAATAACTCCACTATCTATTAATGATAAACAATAACGAACAACTCTCAAAGTATTAGGGTTACAAAGACCTTGAAGCTAAGAATTATACAACTAAGATTGATTTGATTTTGGTTTGGTTTGGTTATTGGTGTATCAATCTCTATGCCCTAAGAGCCCCTTTTAAACACTAAGGAGTCCTACTCGGCTTCCAATACTTTCCTAAGTATATAAAATTTTTTCTATAAATAACTAATACATATCAAGTAAGCAGTACTAACAAACAATACTAACTTAATACTAGCAGTACTATTTCAAACACTGTGTCAGAATATCTGATCCAAGGGACGAATTGATATGTGTTTATTAACTCATGTAAATTTTGATGCATGATATTTGCCCCCTGCTTTGAATATTTATTTGTTTAATGTTTCATTCTTGGCTAGTGTAAAGTTTAACTATAAATGATTAGAAAATAACCTATACATAAAGAATATTGTTTGCACCTCTTATGTTTTGCTATATAGTTTTATGTCAAGAGTTTAACAAAGCATGATACTTTATGATTAGATATGTTGATCATGTTAATATAATTTACTTCCTAATGCTTGGATCAAATACTTCTATGTTTTGTTATATATATTAGCTTTGTTTGTGCTTAATGTGTTGTTGTGTGAATTGATATTGATTGTTATGTAAAAAAAATTATTACAGTTTTATAAAAGTTTCTAGTATTTGTTAATCTTTCGGCTATGTCTAGCTTATCTTTTATATGCAGCCATAAGATATATTTAGCTAAATGGTTACATCTTCATCTGTGACTTTTTAAAGTTGTTCGAATATACTCGTAAACGATTGCAAAGTTGTGGGTAAGTGCTTATATCAAAGTTGTGCATACACATCAGTTAACAATAAGACGATATATTGCGGGTAAGTGCTTATATCAAAGTTGTGCATACACATCAGTTAACAATAAGACGATACATATATCCAGTTAAAAAACATTTATATGACATAAAAAGGAGTGTAACCTGGTGTAGCAAATTACAAATGAGTAGGTTGTAATTTTATATCATGACCATAATTGTTTTCTTTCCCCTGCTATCTAAATGTCATGCTATTCATATTGTACAATTTTTGTCATGTTATCATTTTCTGTAATTTTCACGTACTCTAGTTGATATCTTTATTTATTGTGTTGACTATTACATTAATTTGGAGTATTACACAATATTGTTTATTTCATTGCGTATAAATCTTCTGTGCTTCAATGCACAGAAGTTAACGTGTTTTTTTGTACTTTGTCGTAATTGAATAGTTGAATTATATGATTTTCCGCGTGTTGAGCTTGTGGATTTGGTGTTATTTACGAGTAAAAGTTAACTTGCATGTGTAATAAAATAGTCTAGTCCAAGTCAAATCTTGTAAAACTTGAATTTTTGGTTTTGGACATAAGTGGACAAAACTATTTGTCTTGGGTCTTGGATGCCGAGATATACCTTGCTGCTAATGGTCTTGGTGATACAATTCAAGCAGGAAAGGAAACAATTGTTGAACAAAAGGCTAAAGCAATGATATTTTTATGTCATTACCTTCATGAGAATTTAAAATTTGAATATCTCACTATTAAGGGCCCACTGGTCCTTTAGAATCATTTGAATGACAGATATGAACATCAAAAAATAGTTATTTTGCCGAGAGCCCGCTATGACTGGGTTCATTTAAGGTATTAAGATTTTAAAACAGTGAGTGATTATAACTCGACAATGTTTAGAATTACCTCCCAATTGACTTTATGTGGAGAAAAAAAATCACAGATGAAGAAATGCTTGAGAAAACACATTCTACATTTCATGCCTCTAATTAATTATTGCAACAACAGTATCGTGAAAGAGGCTTTAAAAAGTATTGTGATTTGATCTCTTGTTTACTTGTGGCTGAACAAAACAACGAACTCTTGATGAAAAATCACGAGTCACGTCCAACTGGATATGCGCCACTTTCTGAAGCAAATGTGGTAGCACATGATCAAAAATGGAGGTCGCGGTCGTAGATCAGACCATAGACGAGGACACGGGCATGGACGTGGTCGTGGCCAAGGGTGTGGATTTGGCTGAGGTAATTATAGTTTCCAGTATGGGAATACAAGTGGTCAGAAAAAGTGGCAAGATAAAGGCAAAATGATTAAATGATGGTGGTGAAAAAGTAAAACGTGCCATAAAAAATGGATGTTACCGATGTGGTAGTGTTAATCATTGCTTCAAAGATTCATGCGCACACCCAAACATTTGGTGGAACTCTACCAAAGATCCTAAAAGAACAAAGGAAAAGGGGTCGAAGTTAACTTTGCATACCAAGATGAGAAAATTGATAACTTTGATATTGATAGCTTTGGTATTGATAGCCTTGATGTTGATCCAAAAGACCAAAATGATACCACTCACTTGGATGTTAGCGATTTCCTCACAAATGACTTATCCATAAAGCAGATAGTAAGAATGTCAATAAAGCTAAGAATAAAACGTCTTCGCATGGACGATGATCATGTTTTTCTTTTGTTTCGTTTATTTTCTTATAAGTTTTCTTATGAGATGGACTTTATCTATAATTACGCACTTGGCTTAATAAAACACGTTATTACCTTTTAAATTTTTTCGTTGAACATTTTACTTATATTATGTGTTTCTTTTTTAATGCTAAATTAATAGATAAAATGTTTTCAAAACTCGATGACAAGAAAAAGAAAAAAGAAATTGTGCATGCTTTTATTATATATATTTGCGACTTTATCATGTGATTTTTTTTGTTTCGTAAGACACTTGGTTAATTAATAAATGACATACTTTACTAGTATAGATTTTGCTTTATTATTTGATAATGTCATAAGTTAATATTTTAATAAACTATGTAAAAGACATAAAAGAGCTAATCAGGGAAATATTAGCTCTTCATATTATTCTACTTTTATATAAAAAGGTGAAATTGAAGCACATGTGGTCATAAAGTATAATTTTATGAGCCAAGTTTCTTGTAATAATTGGCATGACTGGTTGGACCATCCCGAGTCAATGATGATGCGAAATGTATAAAAGAGCCATAAGGTTCTTGAAAGATAGATTTGATTGTTCTAATTGGAAGTTAATTGTTCATCTATCATCATCAAATTAAAGTAAGGACTTTGTCCGATAAAATTTTGAAAATAATATAAAGGGAATGTATGTAGGCCTATACATCCGACATGTGGATCATTTTGAGTTTTACAATCGATGCATCGTCAAAATGATCATCAAATACGCAACTGAAAGTTAGCGTTGTTAGTGGCTCAACTTATAAAGTACGAGCATGGTTTTCCAAATTATATTATTGAGAATACGGACGAACACTTCCAAGTATTGGGCAATATATTGGAATAAGTGTTGAACTTAAAGGTAGCCCATGTTCATACACGAATTGCTTTTGTTGAAACGTTTATAAAACGTCTTCAGTTGATTGCAAAATCAATAATTATGAGAACAAAACTATTAGTTTATGGGGCATGATATAACATATGAGTTCGCATCTTTCCAACAATATATAATGATTACTCCCCATTAGAATGGTTTTTGGTCACAAACCATATAGTTCACATGTGAGATATTGTAATTGTACCATATATACTAAATTTACCATAATGCACAAAATGGGATGTTAAAGTTGATAATTCATTCAGGGGAGAATGAGCAGCATGAAATTTTGAATGAATTATGATAATACAAATAGTGATCCTCACACCAATGAATATGAACTTGAAGTTCAAGGGACGATATACATTCCAGATCTAGTAATTGCCAGACATGTTTAGTGACCTAAATAAAGTGACTAGATCATATACGTTGCTAAAGCTCCAATTACAACATATGTCCCAACAATAATACCAATGATTGGTAGTAAGTCTATGGCACGTCTAAAACGTGATAGACTAATCGATTCCAAATAAAAGACCTCGAATGAAGATATGAAATGGAGCAAGAAAGTTAAGATGGTCGGATCGAGATAATAAAGACCCCATAATAGTCTTCTAAAGAGACACTGGACATGAAGGTAATTGAAAAACCCTGGGTATGTGAAAAAACTATGAGATCTCAATAAATGGTATAATGCAATGTCTAGTGAAATGTGGAATCGAAAAGTAATGAATCGACGTCGATTGCTATATATGATAATGCACATGAAAATGATCATGTAATTAAATAATAGAGCGCTATAATGAACGTGAGGACCTTGGATTGATGAATGGCCAAAATTCAATAACGCAAGTAACTAAGAATGATTGAAATCTTTTATGATGAAACATGTGTTTGAGACTTAGAAGTCCATATACATAAATGTATAAATCTTATTGGATATGCATTGGTCTTTATGAGAAAGTGAAATTAAATTATGCATAAGATACAATTTATGGCACATATATTTTCTCAGAGACATGGAAATTATCATGTAGACACATGTTCACAGGTGGTGGATCCAATAATGTATTTTAATATTATTTAAGTCTGACAATGTGACAAATAATTGATTTACATCTAAAAGATAAATGGATAGAGCTCATGTGACGTAGAGATTTTATTACATGATATAAAATGCATGAAGCATGCTGGTGAATTTTAATGCTTAAAGCTTATAAGAAAAGTACTCGAGAACAGTACTTGATTGTATTGAATTAATCATGTTATGGGTATATGTGTAACAATTGCCTTGGTGAATATATATTAAAGAAAGGATACAAACAATGATTCTATTTGCCCATGCATTTTTATTAAAAGACGAGGCATGCAGACCCGTGCGATGCATACGGCTTGTGTAAAAAAAAATTCTCATGTGGTTGCTTGCATAATGATTTTGTTAGAATGTTGATGCGTTAGTCTGATTGTGTATACTTTGGGAATTGGCCATGTAATGTTTAGATGCGTTGTTGAACATGCAAACCCGTGGGATGCACATGGGTTGTATCTAAGTGTTTATTGCATAATGATTCAGGCTACTTCATAATGATCGGTAAGCCTTGATCTCCATTCATACGGTATGCGTTATGTGAATTTTGAAGTATATCTATTTCAAACACTGTGTCAGAATATCTGATCCAAGGGACGAATTGATATGTGTTTATTAACTCATGTAAATTTTGATGCATGATATTTGCCCCCTGCTTTGAATATTTATTTGTTTAATGTTTCATTCTTGGCTAGTGTAAAGTTTAACTGTATGTTTAAAAATATCCTATATAATAATATGTTGGCACTCTTTGTTTTGCTATATAGTTTTATGTCAAGAGTTTAACAAAGCATGATACTTTATGATTAGATATGTTGATCATGTTAATATAATTTACTTCCTAATGCTTGGATCAAATACTTCTATGTTTTGTTATATATATTAGCTTTGTTTGTGCTTAATGTGTTGTTGTGTGAATTGATATTGATTGTTATGTAAAAAAAATTATTACAGTTTTATAAAAGTTTCTAGTATTTTGTTATCATTCGGCTATGTCCTAGCTAATCTTTTTATATGCAGCCATAAGATATATTAGCTAAATGTTACATCTTCATCGTGACTTTGAAAGTTTGTGGGTAAGTGCTTATATCAAAGTTGTGCATACACATCAGTTAACAATAAGACGATACATATATCCACTTCAAAAACATTTATATGACATAAAAAGGAGTGTAACCTGGTGTAGCAAATTACAAATGAGTAGGTTGTAATTTTATATCATGACCATAACTGTTTTCTTTCCCCTGCTATCTAAATGTCATGCTATTCGTATTGTACAATTTTTGTCCAGCTCATGTTATCATTTTCTGTAATTTTCACGTACTCTAGTTGATATCTTTATTTATTGTGTTGACTACATAATTTTGAGTATACACAATTATTGTTTTATTTCATTGCGTATATATCTTCCTGTGTCTTCAATGCACTGTAGTTAACGTGTTGTTTTTGTACTTGTAGTAATTGATTAGTTGATTATATGATTTTCGTGTGATGCTTGTGGATTTGTTATTTTACGAGTAAATGTTAACTTACATGTTTTGATAATATAGCTAGCCATGTCGAATCTTGTAAAACTTGAATTTTTGGTTTTGGACATAAGTGGACAAAACTATTTGTCTTGGGTCTTGGATGCCGAGATATACCTTGCTGCTAATGGTCTTGGTGATACAATTCAAGCAGGAAAGGAAACAATTGTTGAACAAAAGGCTAAAGCAATGATATTTTTATGTCATTACCTTCATGAGAATTTAAAATTTGAATATCTCACTATTAAGGGCCCACTGGTCCTTTAGAATCATTTGAATGACAGATATGAACATCAAAAAATAGTTATTTTGCCGAGAGCCCGCTATGACTGGGTTCATTTAAGGTATTAAGATTTTAAAACAGTGAGTGATTATAACTCGACAATGTTTAGAATTACCTCCCAATTAACTTTATGTGGAGAAAAAAAATCCAGATAAGAAATGCCTGAGAAAACATTCTCTACATTTCATGAATTCCTATTAATTATTGCATACTAACAGTCTCGTGAAAGAGGCTTTAAAAAGTGTTTGTGATTTGATCTTTTGTTTAACTTGTGGCTTGAACAAAACAACGAACTCTTGATGAAAAAATCCAGGAGTCCACTCCAACTGGATACTGCGCGCACATTTCTGAAGCAAATGTGGTAGCACATAATCAAAATGGAGGTCGCGGTCGTGGATCAGACCGTAGACGAGGACGCCGGCATGGATGTGGTCATGGCAGGGTGTGGATTTGGCTGAGGTAATTATAGTTTCCAGTATGGGAATACAAGTGGTCATAAAAAGTGGCAAGATAAAGGCAAAATGATCAAATGATGGTGGTGAAAAAGCAAAACGTGCCATAAAAAATGGATGTTACCGATGTGGTAGTGTTAATCATTGGGCTCGTGCATGCCACACACCCAAACATTTGGTGGAACTCTACCAAAGATCCTAAAAGAACAAAGGAAAAGGGGTCGAAGTTAACTTTGCATACCAAGATGAGAAAATTGATAACTTTGATATTGATAGCTTTGGTATTGATAGCCTTGATGTTGATCCAAAAGACCAAAATGATACCACTCACTTGGATGTTAGCGATTTCCTCACAAATGACTTATCCATAAAGCAGATAGTAAGAATGTCAATAAAGCTAAGAATAAAACGTCTTCGCATGGACGATGTTCATGTTTTATTATTGTTTCGTTTATTTTCTTATAAGGTTTTCCTTATGAGTATGGACTTTATCTATAATTAACGCACTTGCTGCATAAAACACGTATTACCTTTTAAATTTTTCGATTGAACATTTTTACCTTATATTATGTGTTTCTTTTTTAATGCTAAATTAATAGATAAAATGTTTTCAAAACTCGATGACAAGAAAAAGAAAAAAGAAATTGTGCATGCTTTTATTATATATATTTGCGACTTTATCATGTGATTTTTTTATTTCATAAGACACTTGGTTAATTAATAAATGACATACTTTACTAGTATAGATTTTGCTTTATTATTTGATAATGTCATAAGTTAATATTTTAACAAAACTATGGTAAAAGACATAAAAGAGCAATCAGAGAAATGTTAGCTCTTCATATTATTCGACTTTTATATAAAAATGTGCAATTGAAGCACATGTGGTCATAAAGTATAATTTTATGAGCCAAGTTTCTTGTAATAATTGGTATTACTGGTTGGACCATCCCGAGTCAATGATGATGCGAAATGTATAAAAGAGCCATAAGGTTCTTGAAAGATAGATTTGATTGTTCTCATTGGAAGTTAATTGTTCATCTATCATCATCAAATTAAAGTAAGGACTTTGTCCGATAAAATTTTGAAAATAATATAAAGGGAATGTATGTAGCCATACATCAGACAATGTGGGATCATTTTGGTTTTTACAAACATGCAATGTGTCAAAATGATCATCAAATACGCAACTGAAAGTTAGCGTTGTTAGTGGCTCAACTTATAAAGTACGAGCATGGTTTTCCAAATTATATTATTGAGAATACGGATGAACACTTCCAAGTATTGGGCGATATATTAGAATAAGTGTTGAACTTAAAGGTAGCTCATGTTCATACACGAATTGCTTTTGTTGAAACGTTTATAAAACGTCTTTAGTTGATTGCAAAGTCAATAATTATGAGAACAAAACTATTAGTTTATGGGGCATGTTATAACATATGAGTTCACATCTTGCCAACAATCTATAATGATTACTCCCCATTAGAATGGTTTTTTGTCACAAACCATATAGTTCCCATGTGAGATATTGTAATTGTGCCATATATACTAAATTTGCCATAATGCACAAAATGGGATGTTAAAGTTGATAATTCATTCAGGGGAGAATGAGCAGCATGAAATTTTAAATGAATTATGATAATACAAATAGTGATCCTCACACCAATGAATATGAACTTGAAGTTCAAGGGACGATATACATTCCAGATCTAGTAATTGCCAGACATGTTTAGTGACCTAAATAAACTGACTAGATCATATACGCTGCTAAAGCTCCAATTACAACATATGTCCCAACAATAAGACCAATGATTGGTAGTAAGTCTATGGCACGTCTACAACGTGATAGACTAATCGATTCCAAATAAAAGACCTCGAATGAAGATATGAAATGGAGCAAGAAAGTTAAGATGGTCGGATCGAGATAATAAAGACCCCATAATAGTCTTCTAAAGAGACACTAGACATTAAGGTAATTGAAAAACCCCGGGTACGTGGAAAAACTATGAGATCTCAATGAATGATATAATGCAATGTCTAGTGAAATGTGGAATCGAAAAGTAATGAATCGACGTCGATTGCTATATATGATAATGCACATGAAAATGATCATGTAAATAAATAATAGAGCGTTATAATGAATGTGAGGACCTTGGATTGATGAATGGCCAAAATTCAATGACGCAAGTAACTAAGAATGATTGAAATCTTTTATGATGAAACATGTGTTTGAGACTTACGAGGTCCATAACATACCTGTAAAAATCTATGGATATGCATTGGTCTATTAGGAAAAGAAGGGGGGGGGGGGTGGGGGGGGGGGGGGGGGGGGGGGGGGGGGGGGGGGGGGGGGGGGGGCGGGGGCGTTTGGAAAAAGGAGGGAATCACATGGAACATGTTGCTTTGCTAGCTTCTTTCTAGACTTAATATCAGAACCTTAAGTGAAAATTTTGTGTGCTATGGTCTTGTGGTTGACGTGATAAAAGAAAAGGAAGGAAGCAAAATTGTGTGTCTTAATATCTTATGAAAATAATACTTGATGTATAATATGGTATATATAGCCAGATTAGGTGCTATCCGGGTATTGCCTAAAAGTAATTTAATTTGCGAAACGTTAAACGCATTATGGTAAGACCATAAAAATAAAATACAAAAAGTTAATTATTACTTTTGTAAAAATAATATAAGGCTTGCTTGACGTAAACTTTAATTTGTTTGGTGTCCGTTTACGTAAAATGATAATTTTTAGCTTACGCGATTTAATGATATAATAAGAATTAAAAGTAAACGCGTACGAGACTAAAATAATTAGTGAATTAAATAGCGTCGTAAAATGACCTGCAAATACGAAATGTTACACAGGATTCCCCGGATTTATCGCTGAAGTGAAAATGGCAAATGTTTGTAGTGTCTGTTCTGATGATTACTCATATACAGACGACGCGTTTGAATTATTATCAGCCAAATATATCCACCTCATGTAACTTTCCATTTGTTATCTTATATTTTGTGTCTTACATGAATAGAGTTTAGTCCTTAATAAAAGTATTTCATGTTTGAGCTGAAAAATCAATTCTCTCAATCGTTATTGAAAATCCTCTGTATCTTGCCCGCTTCGACTGCATTTTTTTGGTGGAATACTCCAAGTAAAAAAAATGGTTAATTTTCTTTGTCATTTTTTCGCTAATTTTCACTAATTATTGTTACTTGTCATTAAATTGTAGTCACATTTCCATGGATCAGGTACAAATGTGCCATGCAATGGATTTTTGTAATTTTAGAGAAATAATAATGCATTTTGGAGCAAGAAAAGTTAGGGTGCGTTTGGTAGGTGATATTTAAGAAAAATGGTTTTTCTAACGTGTGCCTCAAGTGTACATGTTAAGGTGAGGACGCATGCTGTGTGTCACAGCTTGATTGGTCAGCAGTTATTGTTATTAATCATTATCAGGCCTCACAAATAACTGTTGGCGCAATTAGGCTGTGACACACACCTGATTCCCCCAACTTTAACATGTGTCTCTGAGGTAAATGTTAGAAAAACCCTTAACAAAAAGGAATACAATCATAGTAAATTCGTCCATTTGGTACATGCCTATGAGTTTAAAAATTGGATATGAATCTTTCCTTGTGGGGTTACATGAAACCAGGGAACATGCCTTGATTTACCGACAAAAAGTCAAATCAACATTTCAAATTTGGCATTTCCTAGTGGTATGTATGTTTAGATGCTGCCGTGTAGTTTTATATTATAAATAAATGAAACTTTTAACTATATAATAATATTAAATAAAATCAATTTTTAAATATCTTTCAATTTATACCGAGTCCAAATTCTATTCTAACCCCCATCATCAAACTAAACGGCCCCTTATATGTTGTTCTACATGTTCTTTCAGCAAAAGACCCTATGCCATTGTCTACTCGAGTGCAAATCGCTCTTGATTCCGCAAGGGGTCGTGAGTATATCCAAGAACATACTGTTCCTGTGTATATCATCTTGATATTAAGTTATACATATATGTCACATCACATGTTTTAACTGTTGCTTAATACATTTAAATAATAGTTTATTCACTACTCCAATGACGAAGAAACTGTGATTATCATGAATGTTAACATAAGTGGAATTTGTTTTTTTTTAATGTTTTATGTTGATAGAATCGTCTTGCTAATAGATAATCTATTTTTTTCCTTGTTTTGATACAGGTTTTTTTTTGTTGGGTATGCTTGCTTTAGTTATAGAAGTAACAAGGTCCTTGAATGATATACATAATTTTTGAAAGCGTGCACATATGTTTTTAGAAGGCGTGCATATATGTTCTTATAATTTGGCAAGAAAGCGCCATCGTGCACGTATGTTCTTAGAAGGTTACACATATGTTATCGAAAGGCGTGCATATATGTTTTTGCAAGGGTACTCATATGTTCTAATGAATTTGAGAGAGAAAGTGAAACGTGCATATATGTTTTTCGAAGAGGCATCACACATGTTTTTGAACAACATGATATAGTTTGGATTTAGATTTCTAATGTTATTTCATTTGATATACAAGTTTGTTATGTATTGATATATGTTTTTGTTTTGTTATTTATATTTGAAATGTATTTCATTTGATATTAATTTTTGTCTATATTTTGTGTTATAAATTTTGAAAATTAAAGAATGTGCACAAGAAACATATAAGTTAAAAATGTACACTAGAAACATGGAATTTACAATATTAAAAAAAACATATACGCACTCAGTCATTTTTTCTTTTAAAAGCAATATATACTAAAAAAATAATAATAAAAAAAAATCTTCCGAAAAATTATAAGGTTTAAAAAAATGTTTTTTTAATAAAAAAATTCAAAAAAAGTTCAAAATGTTTTTTGACTTATTATAACCCTTTTGAATAAATAAAAAAAGTTTTGATGCTAAATTCTAATTGGCTTAAAAATGTTATGTAGCTTCTGTATCAATGAAATATTTCATATACTGAAGTATAAAAACTATATTATTCACAAATATAACATGTAAAAAATAAAATTACGGTCGCAAATATATATAATAAACTGCTTTATTTTGAAAAAAACAAGAAAAATCGAAACCGACCGGAAGTCTGTTGAACCTGGTTAACGGTCACACCAAATACCCCGCGTTCTAGTAACCGGGTTTCGAAAATATGAAACCCGATTAATATGAAGCCCCGACTTTTTCGACCACCAAGGAACCGTTCAACCGTTGCCCCTGCTCGGGTCGAACCGGGTTTTAAAACACTGGTTTATATAGTGTGGAAAGTACTAAAAAAATGATATAGTACAGTAATAAATAAATAAACACAGCACACGAGACTAACGGTGGCTCAGGTAGAAGAATGTCAAACATAGTATCTGTCAATTAATACAAAATAAATGTCCTTATACATGAATGCATTTGTAAAAAAAAAATAACCCACAACAATACTTTTTTATTTCACGACATAGTGTATGAAAGCATAGAAATAACATGCAAAACTGCAATTCTTTTTAATCTGTACACCCTCTTACAATTATAGTTGATTATAAGTTTTACCCAACAGTCAGAGCCAAAAATATGCAACTACTAATGATTGAAACGACAATGCGATTCAGTTTCACCTCACTAGCTCGTCTGTAATCACTTTAATTTAGACGTAATCCCATGACGGGAATTCAAGCCCGTGAGTTATAAAACTGATTTTCAGATATAACCATAAATATATTGGTATGTTATGGTGCACGACCAATCGAGAGAGACTAAATTAAAATGACGTTACAAAAAAGAATTAGGACTTTCATATTGTGCTAATGAAAGAGAACGTTTAACATTTTTTTTAGCTAGTCCAATATTTGAAGCTCTTTAAACCAAGTCACATGATGGATGTAACGACTTTCATTCAACTTGATCAATATTTGATTAGCTATTGTAGCTTATATTTCATATCAGAACTTGTATCATGTGGTGACGAGAGGACACGATTAATGAGCTTGCCGAGGGAATATTTTCGGTGCCCATTTACTCTTTCTCACTTTTGCATACAATTATTAAATCACTGCTAAAGAATAAAAAATATTTAAAATAAAAAATAAAAAATCCACATATAACCCAGCTAGTTACAGTATAACCGAGTAACCAAAGTCAAATAGTCAAACCTCCTCTGAAAACTTTGAAGGCCGAGTTCTCCAGTAACTTGGGGCAATTCTATTCCACATGATCAGATTATCACATTCTTATTTTTGCATCGGAAATCGTCAAACTGTGGTCAATGACTTTGATGCCAAACGATCTCGACAATTCCTAAGATTTTTTCCTTTTGACGTAATCTTTTTTGTTGTCATCCCTTTTTGATTGACCTTGTTCAACAAAATGTCTCTAATTCTTGTCTTTACACCAAGATTTCAGCCTCACCAACCCCATTTTCGACGTTCGCGTCACAACATCCTCCTCGAGGCCCACCACTTTAAGATCTTAGACTTCTTGAAGCCATAATTTTTATTTTTTCTCGAACTGCCAAGGTGAACTGGTCTTTATGTGTTCTTATATGTTATTTAATATGTTTTCAAGAACTGGAAATATATGCTTATGGAGATAAACTAACGATGAGTTGCATGGTTTATATAGTGTGGAAAGTAATGATATAGTAATAAATAAATAAACACAGCACATGAGACTAACGGTGGCTCTATTAGGTAGAAGAATGTCAAACATAATATCTGTCAATTAATACAAAATAAATTTGTCTAGTTACAAATTTACAACACCGCACACCTCATTTTGTGGAAAGATGCAATACGTTATATCTTTTGAAAAGGGTTAGATCTGTCTGGTCTTTAACGAGATTGCATAAAATCCCGCGCTTGCGGCGGGGCTTGCTTTTAAATTGATACGGTTACGGCCTTCTTTGTCTATTTAATTTTAGCCCATATGTTTTTGTTTGATAGAAATTGGTGGCCTAACTTGTGGGTGATTTAATCAATGTTTTAAAACCAGGTTCGACTCCCCTCTGGGCAACCGTTGAAAAAACTGGTCAAAATAAACACGGTTTCATAAACTTTCCGAAACCCGGTTTAAGACCCGCCGGGAACCCGGACGAACCCGGTTCTTGAGACCCGGCCGGTTTTGATTTTTTTCATGTTTATTGCAAATATAGCAAGCTTTATTATATATATTTGCCGACGTAATTTTTTAGTTTGATATATGTTATATTTTTTAGTTAAATTTCGTTTTTATACTCGATATAAGGTATATTCATGATTTATATATACACATTTTTCGTATATTTTTTTTAAAACCGAGTTGACCCGGTGGTCGAACCGGTTGAACTCGTAACCCAGTGATCTGGTATTCCGGTGACTCCACCCGTAGTCGATTAGAACCCGTGTTTCAAAACATTAGATTTAATGAAATGATTTATGGTTATCTGGATTAATATTCCTTTTGTTTGATATAGTTTAGGTGTGTTTAATGTGTCCCTTGCAATTGATTATCATTAAAACTCTAACACATTTTAGAAACTAAACGTCGTGTCGTTTTATACCCAAAATCACTATACATTGTAAGCACTTGTAAGCACTGAAGCCTACAGTGCTAACCGTCTCGGGTCCAAAAAAGACCAAAAATTGGGCCGACACAATTGGTTTTTTTTTTTTTTTTTTTTTTTTATTTAAAATTGTTGGCGCAAATAGGGAGGAAAAAAATGTTAACAAAAATACCGACGCATTCCAGATAAAAAAAATATCCGCGGTAGACATTCCGAATTGACTTAAAAACACAGGCCCAAAAATTTGGGCCGAAACCCAATTAGTTTTTTTTTTTTTTTTTTTTTAAAATTTGACGGCACAAATAGGAGTGGAAAAAATGTTACAAAAGTCAACCACGACGCAATCCAGATAATAAAATATCCGCGATAACATTTCCGAATTAGGACTATCCTTAAAAAATAAAACCCGCACTATTAAATATAGAAGGCCAAAAAAAACTCCCAAAAAAATTTGGGGCCGGCCCAATTTGTTTTTTTTTTTTTTTTTATATTGTTGGCGCAAAATAGGGAGGTAAAAAAATGTTACAAAAGTTACAAGACGCATTCAGATAAAAAAATATCCGCGGTAGACATTTCCGATGACTTAAACAGAGCCCAAAAATTTGGGCCCGGCCCCCAATTGATAAAAAAAATACTCGCGGTAACATTTTCCCGAATTGACTATACTGAAAAAGTAAACCCGCACTAGTTACCAGTAACACGTCCGTTTTTTGAACCAATATCACTATGCATTTTAAGCACTAGTTCTACAGTGCTGGCTAAAAAAAGCCCAAAAAATTGGGGGCCGGCCCAATTAGATTTTTTTTTTTTTTTTTTTTAAATTGTTGGCGCCAAAATAGGGAGGAAAAAAATGTTACAAAAATACCGACGCATTCAGATAAAAAATATCCGCGGTAACATTTCCGAATTGACTTAAACAGAACAGGCCTAAAAATTTGGGCCGACCCAATTAGTTTTTTTTTTTTTTTTTTAAATTTGACGGCACAAAATAGGGAGGAAAAAAATGTTACAAAAGTACCGACGCATTCAGATAAAAAAATATCCGCGATAACATTTCCGAATAACTATATCTTAAAATATAAACCCCACTATTAAAATAGGAAGGCCAAAAAAAAAACCCTGAAAAAATTTAGCCAAAAAATTTAGCCGGCCCCAATTATTTTTTTATTTTTTAAATTTTGGCGCAAAAAAAGTAGAAAAAAATGTTACAAAATACGACGCATTCAGAATAAAAAAAATATCCGCGGTAACATTTCCGAATTGACTTAAACAGGCCCAAAAATTTGGGCCGGCCCAATTATAAAAAAATACTCGCGATAACATTTCCGAATTGACTATACTGAAAAAGTAAACCCGCACTATTAAATATGAGACCGACAAAATAAACTCGCACAAAATTAAAGGAAAAAAAAAGAATTAATGACACACAACAACGCGTGAAAAATTAGCGCCCCGCAGTAACGTGCAGGAAAAAATAAACTTACACTATTAAACATAAAAAAACGAGCGAAAAAACAAATAAAAATAAATAAATAACACATTTCACATGTAAAACTACGTCGTTTTGGCTCTGCTACAATGCTTAAAATGAACAGTGCTACAGTAGCGCTACAGTACCCCGGCCCAATGGGCTCGGTTACTGTTTATCAGCAAAAAAAAAAAAAAAACTTTATTATCCCCCTCCTCTTTTTTGGCCAAAAATAAGAAAAAAAAATTTATAAGAAGTACTCTCATCTTTAACTATTTACGACTATCTATCGGCCTGGGCAAAAAAAAAAATGCGCGATTGTCATTTTATATAAGAACAAAAACAAACTATTAAACAACAGACCGAAAAAATAAACAAAAAAAAAAAATTAACGTCCCACAACAACGCGCGAAAAATTAACGCCCGCAGCAACGCGCGGTTAATCTTGCTTGTTAACATACAAAACCCAATACATCGGCCCAACACATACTTTTTTGATAACATATTTCTAGCCCAAAGGAAAAAAAAGACCCAACCCCAAATCTTTTTTGTCTTTACCCATGATAGGTTTTAGTATATAAACGAGAGTAGTTGCAACCGCGCGCTGCGGCGCGGCTTTATTTTTTACGTTGTGAGAAATAGAATTTAGTTGTACTATTAGATGTTCAATTATTACAATAAACTACATGACAAAAGTTTAAAACTACTTAATTCGTTATAAACATTATAAAAAGCATACGTTCGTTAAAAACATATTATTATCGTGTTCGTTTTGTTCTTAATCCATAGACTTGTTCCTCAGTATATTTTTTATTAAAGAAATCGCTAGATAGGTTTATTGATAAAAATTAATCGGTTTATCCCGGATGCGTTGACGTTCCTTTTTTTCATTTTAGTTATTTACGCGGGGAGGAATAAAAAATATTAGAGATACAATTAAATAGAAGCCCCTTTTTTCCTTTTCTTTTTCCTTGTTTTAAAAATAAGGGAAGAAAGAGATCTAATAAAAGTGCATTCGACAGCCGCGAGACTCGGGTTCGGGTTGGAATTTTATGGAAGTCGAATAAACTATGGTTCTACGGAAAGAGAATGATTTGTACGCCTAAACTATGAAACTAAATTTGTACCTAAAAATTTGATTGATGCATTTTAAAAAGTGATTGGTAAAAAAGAAAAAAAAAGAAGATATGCAATACACTTATCATGAAATAAATAGTTAGGTCTAATTTTAGGTCTTTTTTGAACAAAAATATAAATGCTCATCTACAAATTATCATTATATTTAAAGAGTAAACCAAACAATATTATATTTAAAGAGTAAACCAAACAATGCGGCAAATAAAAACTTGGGATTGTTTTAATTGGTAGAGTGTATACACGGCCATCAATTTTTGGAACACACACAACAAAAGCGACAAATACAAAAAGAAAGTAAGCAAAAGATCGCGGAGAAATAGATAAAACTCGGCTGGGCTACTTTTCAATTGGGCTATAAGCCCATCAAATATCCACATAATTTTTGTCGCTACTCGTGATGACCTTTGTCGCTACTCGTGATGACCTTTAGGAATCAACAAGAAAGATAGCCCGCGCGTTGCGGCGCGGCATAAGTTTTTGCGAATTGATTTTGAATGAATATTAAGTGAGAATATGTCCGCGAGTTCCGGCAGGGTTGAGTTGTATGCTACACATGTATTTTATTTGACTGAACATTTTTTTTAACAATCACGGAATTTGAATGAGTATTTGTTGTTAGGGCGAGTATAGTATTTGTTACTTATTTGATTAACAAAATATCCGGTATTCGTAATCCTTTATTTTGAGCCGGCTGTAAATGGTAAAAAAGTGTACGTTATTTATATAACGTAACTTTCATAGAATTGTACGTTTCTGACTCATGTCGTTTATATTAAAGTTATTAGGTAGTTTATGGTGTGTTTTGAAAGTTTATTTTTTTTAAATATACATATTAAACTTCAATGTTTTTTTAAAAATCGTGCGTATGTTGGAAGCATTGCAATATTGGGCTTATTTTGTTCGTAATTCGAAGATCTTTCCGTTGATATTTTTTGATCTGAATAAATCGGTAGATATATGCTATTTATTATATAAAAAAGTCGTAAATAGATAAAACTTGAGGGAAACGTTTGTAAATTTCCTTTTTTTTTCTATTTATATTAAACTTCAACATTTTTTATAAAATCGTACGTATGTCAGAAGCATTGCAATATTGGACGCGTTTCGTTCGCAATTCGAAGATCTTTCTTCGGGTGTTTTTTGATCTGAATGAATCGGTAGATATATGTTATATATTTGATAAATAAACTTTATTATATAAAAAAGTCGTAAATAGTTAAAAGTTAAGGGTACGTTTTGTAAATTTATTTTTTTAATCCATTTTGGACCGTAAATTTTTATTTATTACTATTATTTTGGAACGGTTTTGGGCTGTGAATTAGCCCGAAGTCAAAACGACTTTGTTTTTGTCCGTGATTGTGTATATACAAGCAAAAGAACCCGCGCGTTGCGGCGGGACTAATTTTTTCCCGAATAATTTTTTTTTACGTTTCGGGGGGTTTTTTTTTGGGCGATAGGCGTTATGGCGAAAGGTCAATTTTTAATATTTACTTTTTTTTTGTATGATTTCAGGGGAAAAAAATTTGCGTTAGGACGGGCTAATTTTTTCCCGAATATTTTTTTTTTTGGGACGGCTTTGTAAATTTTTTTACGTGAATTTTTGTGTAAGAAAATCGTAAATAGTTAAAAGGTGAGGGTCCGTTTTGTATTTTTTTTTACTTTGGGCCAGATTTTAGGCTATTTTTGGGGGGTTTTTTTTGCTAATTTTTTCCCGGATATTTCTTCTCATTTGTAATGATTCGGGAAAAAAAAAAATTGCCGTTGGGACGGTTTAATTTTTTTTTCCGGAAATATTTTCTTTTTTGGGACAGTTCGATATTTTTTTTGGGCATCCAATCAAAATTGTTTTTACACCTATTGGAGCACCAAATAAAAGAGAGTAAAACAATCTCATCAAAAAGCATATCCATACGCGGTTGAGATGAGCCAAACAATGTCTGATTACGATACTTCCATATCACCCACCACATAACTTTGTTTAGCAAAAGTATGACATCACTTTGTTTGCCTAAATAATTGAAACCCTCAACATATATGCGATTGGTTGTAGTTTTGATAATAAACAACTAGTTTTAATACCCATTCACGCATGTGGCTTATACATACATTTTTATTTAAATATTAATTTTTCATATGTTAATAAATTTCTTTTTTTGTTGTTGTATCCTTAAACTATAAGCCAAGTTTTGAAGAAACTGGTGATTAGTTTTAGTATTTATAGATTTTAGGTTCTTCGAGTTTGTGTATAACAATCAAAAGAACCCGTGCGTTGTGGCGGGGCTAATTTTTTCCCGAATAATTTTTTTTTACGTTTCGAGGGGTTTTTTTTTTAGAGATGCGTTATGGCGGGGCTAATTTTTAATATTTTCTTTTTTTGTATGATTCGGGGAAAAAAAATTGCGTTGGGACGGGCTAATTTTTTCCCGAATATTTTCTTTTTTTGGGACGGTTTTGTAAAAAATTTTATGGGAATTTTTGTGAAAGGAAATCGTAAATAGTTAAAAGGTGAGGGTCCGTTTTGTATTTATTTTTTACTTTTGGCCAGATTTTAGGCTATTTTTTAGGGGGTTTTTTTGGCTAATTTTTTTACCGGATTTTTTTTGTAAGAAAATCGTAAATAGTTAAAAGTTGAGGGACCGTTTTGTATTTTTTTTTTTTTACTTTGGGCCAGATTATGGGTCACATTTTATGCGAATTTTAGGCTAGTTTGTCGACAAATGTGTATATTAGTAATAATTTTTTTTTATATGGCTTATGTGTTGGGCCTCATGTTTAAAGTGTTGTTTTTTTTTATATGGTTTTTTTTTAATATAATGGGTTGTACGTTTGTGACCATATCGATTATTTTAAAGTTATTAGGTATCGAAGATGTTTCCGCGGGTATTTTTTTATCTGAATAAATCGAAACTTTTGTAAAAAAAATTTCCCTCCTACTTTATGCATACAAATTTAAAATAAAATAAAAAACTAAAATCGGGCTGGCCCAAAATGGGAGCCCATTACTGTAGCAATGTGGCCCACTGTCAAAACGACAGTGGATTTGTCCACAAATGTGTTATACAAGCAAATGAACCCGCGCGTTGCGGCGGGGCTAATTTTTTCCCGAATAATGTTTTTTTACATTTCGGGGGGGTTTTTTTTTGGGCCATGCGTTATGCAGCGCTAATTTTTAATATTTTCTTTTTTTGTATGATTCGTGGAAAAAAAAATTGCGTTGGGACGGGCTAATATTTTCTCGAATATTTTCTTTTTTTGTGACGGTTTTGTAAAATTTTTTACGAGAATTTTTGTGTAAGAAAATCGTAAATAGTTAAAAGGTGAGGGTCCGTTTTGTATTTTATTTTTTTTTGTACTTTGGGCCAGACTTTAGGCTTTTTTTGGGGTTTTTTTTTGGCTAATTTTTTCCCGGATATTTCCTTTTTTTATATGATTCGAGAAAAAAAAAATTGCGTTGGGATGGGTTCATTTTTTCCCGAATATTTTCTTTTTTTGGGGACGGTTCGATATCTTTTTATTTGGGCCGATGAATGTAAAAAAGTTGTGAACAATAAAAACTTGACGTGTTTTTTTGTTAATTTTTTTACGGGATTTTTTTTGTAAGAAAATCGTAAATAGTTAAAAGTTGAGGGATCGTTTTGTATTTTTTTTTTTACTTTGGGTCTGATTTCAGACTAATTTTGGGCTAGTTTTTTTTTTACTTTGGACCAGATTTTGAGCCACATTTTATGCAAATTTTAGGCTACTTTGTCAACAAATGTGTATATTAATAATAATTTTTTTTATATAGCTTATTTGTTGGGCCTCATGTTTAAAATGTTTTTTTTTTTTTGTTATATGGGTTTTTTTTTAATATAATGGGTTGTACGTTTGTGACCATATCGATTATTTTAAAGTTATTAAGTATCGAAGATGTTTCCGCGGGTATTTTTTTTATCTGAATAAATCGGAACTTTTGTAATATTTTTTTTTTCACTCCTACTTTGTGCATACAAAATTTTTTTTTTTAAAAAAAACAATAGTTTTAAAAAAAAAACTAAAATCTGGCTGGCCCAAAATAAGAGCCCGTTACTGTAGCAAGTGGTCCACTGTCAAGACAATGGATTTGACGCCTAATGTGTATATTAGTAATTATACTAATGGATAAACTTTAGAGTTGTCCAAGTGTGTGCAAAATTATATTAACAGATACACATAAGAATTTAAAAAAAAAATACTTTTAGTGGTTTACCTTGTAGATAAACACAATACAAACTCAATTATTATCTTACAGTAATCACCCCTCCCCCAAGACTGATGCATGTTGCAGGGAAATATTAAGCATACAATTATAACCATTGAACATATTCATTACTCCAATGCCATGAAAATGCCTTGGAATAAAGTAGTCTAGTAGAACAATCAGCAAGATATTCAAAATTATTAGCTATCATCTAACATAGCCATGACAATAGTCAAATCACCAGCCACCGAAGGAATACAAATTGTCTGTATAAATGTACCTAGCATGTACACTTATTTTGTACATTCTTTTCAACTTGTACATATGTGTGTATATTTTTGCATGTATAGTGTGCGCGTGCAAGCAACATAAGGAGTTTAGAGCACCCAATACCTTTGAGTTCATAAACTTATGACAACAACCTTACCTTGATGATCAACAATCTATGATCATAGATTTCTACTTTCTGGTGATTTGACTATATTTGTTTATCATCTATAATAACTTCACTCCTTGATGTATTTCTCGCAATTAGTCATCCGGATTTCATAATGTTAGTAACCTATAATAAGAGAATAGATCTGTTAGGAGAGAGAGTAGTAGAAAAGATTGCAAGGGAAAAGAATGAGGCAAAATGAAAGGGATGCGTATATCCTCTGTAAAGTATACTCGACATATTAACTAATAACTTCTGATAAAACTTTAGACAAAGCGTTCACGTTTATGTTGGGATATGTCCATATCATAAATAAATATACGACCGAAAATATGTGAGCCTATGGGGGCACACGCGTATACACAGAGGATACGTTTATTAATGTGATTAATATTTTTATTAATTATATTAATATACTTCACGAAATAATTAAATGGTCGAACAAGAAAAAAAGGAGGGGTCCGAGTGTCATTTTTAGCAAACAAAAAGAGGTGTTTGAGCATGACTTGGAGAACAAGTCTTGAGCTATATAAACCCCTTGACCTCATTCATTCGTATGTGAGAGATATATGATATTAATAAAAGTCAATCGACTGACATCTCATTAATTCAAGGAATACCCTTCGCATGTATTCTACTGAAACTATGCATGGAATATATTACATACATGCACATGATACATGCATGCTAAAACAATGTAATCGTTCTACTTGTGGTTGTTCGACAATTATGACACATCTGCATGGTGTTTCGATCGTATGACGCAAGATCCAAAACAAGAACAAAGTGTTGAGTTGTTTTATTCGTGAAGAAAGGACTAGCATCCTAACGTATCTCGGTGACGTGTAGTGTATGCACACCATAGAGGTTATCTACTTTGGTAACTTGGGCGGTTTTCGCGTGGTATTATTTATTATACACAAGCGTATATTCAAGAACGGTGTTCGTTAATTGCTAAAAGGTACGCGTTCTTGATCCTTTTGTTAATTGCATATTCTATACGTGTTTTATTTATTCCGCTGCGTACTCGTGATCTTTAATGGTTAATAGTTGTAAAAACCCAACAGTGGCATCACGAGCCATCGTATAGAATTTGTAGTTACAAAGTAATAAAATTTGACAAATTAGGATTCTTGATTAATTTTTTAAGCCCTTTGGGCGTTTTATGCATAAAGATTCGATCTTTGTGCATCAAGATTCAATCTTTATTGATTATAAAATTAATTAGACGAATTCTAGGTTGTATGAAATTTTATGGATAAAACTTGATGCGTTTAATTGTTAATTGATCAGTTTTATGTTTAAAATTAATTGTTAATTCGGCATCCATGATAAATACATGCAATTTATCATGGAGAGATATGTGATATAAATCTTGTTAATTGTTAAAAGGGTTTTATGCAAATATGATGATCAAGAATTAAAACATAGACATTAAATTTATGTGGTTTCGATCCACGACTTTAAAAGCTAGGGAAGACCTTAGCTATGTCTTAATGGGGCCTAAAAGTTGCTTAAATTTTATGTGCTATGTGGTATATATTTGTATATGGCTTACGCAATCGATTATATCGATGGATGTGGCCGGAGTTTTTAGGACGAAGGAGCCTTATATGAATATATACATGTTTTAATTATTAGATAATTAGGATCATAATGGATATTTGCATGACTTAATTGTTAAGTACAAAACCCAAATTAAACAACCACGTCGTATAAGTCAAAAATAACTATAACAACATAATTCAACAAAACACATTTAACAACCAAATATAGTCCAATTCACAAACCAATATAGTCTTAACCTTTAAAGATATGACTAAAATACCGACAATGGGTTGATTTTTACATGGTGGTAATTTGTGAGTAAAGAATTCGAGCCTACAGGTGGGATTTTTTTTTTGTTTAATAAGACTTAAATAGAATAAATGGTCCGTTTCTTTTGTTACATGTCTTTAAGGCACATTTGGAGCTGAAAAGACGTTGAAAAATAAGATTGTTGGGAAATCCCAAAAATTAGGATAACCGCCACTGTGGTTTCTCCAAACAGGTGAATTCCACTGGTACCCCCAGTTTTGACAATTCCTCACAGTAAAATAGTACTTTTTGTGTTTGCAAAAATTCCCAGCCACATAACAAGTATGATTGTCAATTTTATTCTATTTTTTTATTCAAATATTATATCTTTCACTTAAATCAATTAATAAAAAATATATATTTTTAAATAATAATAAATTTTCTTTCTCTTTATTTACTATCATACCTTTTCTAAATCCAAATCCAAATCCAAATCCAATCCCATCTACAAACCAAACGAGGGCGTGGGGGGGGGGGGGGGGGGTGGGGGAGTTACCCTAAACGTATAACACCCCAATATATGAGGCATTTATGATGACACATTCTATCACTATATTATAGGCACGACATATAGTGTACCGTAGAGTGGTAAGTTCGTATTTTTTTATAGCCAAGCATACCCGAAAAAACATATTGGCATTTACCTCTTATTAGTGACACACTGTCGTCTCTACAATCTGTGGCGGGATAATGAGTGAAAATTAGAAGGAACTCCAAATTTTTTATCAAAATTAATTGTTTTCCCATTTTACCATTGGACCACAATTCTTCCCCAATCCCTAACTCTATCTTTTTAGGACAACTTAATATATTTAACTTTTATAAATGAATTATTTAAGTAATTACAAATAATTTAAAAATTATTATGAATGCTTTAAAAATGATCTAAATAATTTATTTAAGTCATTTGATCGACTCTAAATATGGTAGTGAGTTGTATTTTGATCTCGAGGCTATCTTACGGTTGTCACTCAGTGATTTTTTGTATGAAACTTGGAATTTACTTGACAAAAAAAACTTTACTAACTTTGACCAAAACATTATTGACATTGACCATAACCTATAGCGACGACATGTCGTCGTTAACACTAAAGCTCACGTTTTTTTACCATAAAAGCGGATCTGGTTAACTCTTATCCTTACAAACTCTTATCTTTTCCCACCACACTCACACCATTCGTCCACCACTACCACCCGGTTTTGTGGCTTATGTAGATGGATCCATATAAATCTTATAAGTGTCGATGTGGAGAAGGATATATAGTGCAAAGAAAATCATGTCAACCTCATAGCCTTGGTAAACTTTACTATGCATGCCCTCGTTCAAAGGTGAACAATTAAAAGTTTTTTATTTATGTAGCATATAAATAATTTGGTTGTTTAAAAGACAATTCTTATGATTTTCTTACTTTGTTACAACCATCTGAACAATATTATGGATGTGGATATTTTATATGGAAAGATGATCTAGATCTCCAACTCCATATAGCTCTTCTCCTAGTCCTTTAATGCCTCAAGGTTCTTCTTCGGGGCCTTCAATAAATCCAAGTTCTTATCCGGGGCATTCTGGATCTGCACCAAGAGAGTGCTCAAATTGAAAGGTAAAAGATCTAAGGATAAAGATGTTAAAGGCAAGACTAAAGATGCTAGAGACAAGCGTCTCTCAACTGTGGACTCTAAGACTCTTTGGATTAAAAGTGTCCCTATTAAGGTGAACATTCTTACTTGGAAAATTAAGATTGATGGCCTTCCGACGAGGTTTAATATCTCTCGTAGAGGTATTGAAATCGATTCTATTATATGTCTTTTATGCGATGTTGGGGTTGAATCTGCGAGACATGTGTTTTTTAGTTGTTGTTTGGTTAGACAAATTGCTCGCAAAGTTTGTTCTTGGTGGGAAGTTGAATACGCTAACGTCAATTCCTTCATCGAGTGGAGCAATTGGTTGGATTCTTTACGACCTAGGCATAAAGTCAAGAGGATGTTTCAAGGTGTCTTCTTCGTGGTTTGGTGGTATGTTTGGTTTTTTCGCAACAAACTTCTTTTTGAGGATAAAAAACCTTCGAAGGCGACAATTTTTGACGACATTGTTTCTAGTTCCTATTATTGGTGTAAGTTTAGATGTAAAGCCTCGTTTACTTGGGACGATTGGCTTAAAAATCCTAAGTTGATTTCTTTGTAATTCTAGCTCCTTGCTAGTTTCTTTTTAATAAAATCGCTGTTCCAAAAAAAAAATAGACACGATATGTTACAGATTCTATATAATACAGCTATAAACAAAAAGTATAGTGACAATCCACTCATGAAGTCGTCACAGAAGAATGGAAAACAAATGATGAAAAAGTTAAATAGAAGCAAAAGAAATATTAAAAAACCAAGAGATGGTAAACATATGTGATCTAAAGAGTATTAAGTTATTTAAAAGATTGTGATAAAGTATCACAATAAAAATTACTCATAGAATATCACATATTCATGGTATGTCTAGAGTATTGAATCAAATTTTTTGAAATTATTTAATTTTGATAACTTAAATATTTAATCTGCCAAGGTTTGAAATTGAGTATGTCTTGTATATACTCAAAATAACTCCAACCTAGAAGGTTGATAAGACACTATCATGATTATGGAATATGATGACTCCCTTCAAGTCTTAAAATTGAAGTTCTAAATTTGTTAAAAGTTTTATGAAGAATGATATTAACAAACACTAGAACACCAAAAAAGTGTGACGATATACATATAGTCACACATGATTTTTCGAGTGTGTGTGACTAAAGGTCGCGTAGGTGGTGTGATGATGATTGGTGGTTGTGAGAGCATGTGTTCAATATATGAAAACATATAGTGAAGTTCATCACTTAACCCAAAAATGAGGGTTCGGTTGTGGATACAACAAAGGCATGAGTTACCATGTGCTTCAAGGAAATTCTAAGGGATAGGATGTGCAATGATAGGTGGTGAAGGTGATGGAGTATCAAATTGGACATCAAGTGAGGTATTTAGAGAAAGAGTGAGAGTGATGTCCATTGATGTATTATCTTGAGTTGGAGGTGGTGGAGAAACTCTTGGAGGTGGTGATGTTGGTGGGTTCAAGTAACCATTGGGTGAAAGTGATGTTGATGATGTTGGTGATTTGGGTATGTAATCAATTGAAGATTGAAGAAACATGTAATCTTATGATCAAACCAAGAACAAGAGTGAGATGTGGGTTGTGATGTTAGAGAGAGAATGGATGGAAAATGGATGAAGTTTATTAAGATGGAAAATGAAATATGGAACAACCAACAACCACCTCTCCAAGGCATGGAGAGGTGTATATATATGTCCTATAGGCCGGCCCATGGGCTATGATGGGCTTCCCATGGGTCTTGGGCTGGACTAGATTACTAATCTAATCATTACATAAACTACGAGCTAAGACTATTACAACTTGGAAGTGACCGACACTTTTTGTGTTTCTAACAATCTCCCCCTAAGGGAGGTCACTCCAATTTACAAAACTTTAAACCTAGCATACTATGCTTCATCTTTAGTCTTTAGCTCGTACTCTTGACTTTCTCTTGTGAATATGTTGTAGTGATCATTGATTTCTGGATTGAGCTTGTTCCTTGAACTTGTATTTGACATTGTGATCTTGAGCATCTTGAGATCATCAACCAAGCACAATCTCTTCGCCATCTTGAAACTTTGCCATCTTGTGAACTTGCGACTTCTGGACCGACATGCTCATACCTTTCTTGATTTGTTGATTTGGAAAGCTTTAATGTTGCATCTTTCTTGAAATTCTTTAACTTTAACACTTCGTCACTTCGAGAAAGACGTTCGGTATCAGAGTGACGGAAACTTCTTTGAATGTATTTGAGCCTTTCATGAAGTCCTTATGTTTGTCTATCGGGTATGAGCATGTGGCTATGGATCTTGTGAGTCAGCTGGAATCAGGAACCTCCACCACCATCTTTAAATAGCCTGCATAAAAACAGTTAGCAATAAAGCGGGGGGACGAATATGGCTTTGTCATTCGCCCAGGTTTGGTTGGAGTAACCTTCAAATCCGTGAGGATCGACCTGTGATCAGATAGATTCAATTTAAGAAGAATCTTCTTGACAGGATTTCCAGCTGTAGTATTGAATCTTTCTAACACATAAGTATTAGATTCATCGTACTCAGCATGTTCTCATTATCGGAACGTCTCAAAGCAGATAGCACGATAAGAGTGAACCAGTGAGTTACTATCTCACCGATTGATATAGAAAATCGATTTGAAAATCAATCGACGTGTCACTTGCTAAAGTGGTTTTGTGACACATCGAGAGTTTTAAGCAATTCAAAATTCTTTAACCGTTGATCCATAACCTGGAACAAGTTTGATTCATAAAGAATCGCACCATTGTTGCTTTCCAGTTGTCACAAGCTTGATTCATAAGAATCGCACAAGTCACCTACCATGAGCTTGTTTGATGTTGGCTCAAGCAGGATTTCCATCTTCATTGTGAATACCTAAGTATCACTCGGATGTTCTGGCAAAACAAGGTCTTGCGTTGGTACTTAATGATATTACTTGATATTCACATTGTGTGAGATAACAAGCTAAATTATGACAAGTATCCTAATGAGATTAATGGATGATCTCTTTTGGCTCTAGACTCAATAGTGCACTTTTAATTTTAGTGATCGGAGGCTGGAGCTGAGTGCCACCTTTTCAATATCAACTAACTCGGAGTGAGAAAGTCAATAGAAATGAGTGTATCTCCGTGAGTTTTGAAACAAAGTCTTTTCGACTTTGAGTGGCTGGGAGGGGTTTGTGCATAGCGTCACTGGGTCCATGACTGTCTTCAATGTCAGACAACACCTAAGTGTTTCTAACAACATATGTATTGACCCGGTTTCTGCCTAAGTGTATGGAGGGCTTCTTTCTTTTCACCCTTTATCCTTACATTTCTTTTTCATTCTTCAACCCCTTCAATGCTTACCGAGACTTCATAACTAACACCTTGTTGGGTTTGTTCCAGTGTTAGCTCCATCTCAGTCGGCATTATTCCCGATTCTCACTTTTTTCTCCTTTTTAATCATACCTAAGGACTTCTACACTAACTAGTGGATATCCCTGGGTAGATCCCTCCGGTTCTGGCTGGATCATGGGATTTGAATACCTATACCTAACCACCTTATAACTCTATAAAATTAAGTACATGGTCGGTCTTTTAGGGTATTCCATCACCATTACAAACCAAAATCATTGAAAAAATTCATTCAAAGTGTTTGATATAAATATCAAAAGGTTTACACTTTGAATGTTTTTAATCATCACTAAAAGCTCCCCCTTAACATGTGCATCGTAATCGTAGTACATGTAAGTGTGGGAGTGCAGCGAGTCCCTTTTTAATAATGATTACTTTGTCAAATTATACATTAAGTCCAGGTTAATCACATTTTCTCCCCTTATCCAAAATGTTAATCCCTTGATATTTTGGATATCAATTGATTAACCGTTCGGGGACAAAATGATGTATTCTAGCAGAATGGAACATATTAAATGCTCCCCTTAACTTTTGAGGGTTAGTGATGGTGCTGAGTACAATTATTTGAAAGATTTTGAATTTACTAGAAATTCTTGAAAATTTTGTACTCGAGCACATCTTATTTTTCACCAAAAAATCTACACTAGTTATTAACATATTCACAAGATAAAATTATTTACGAGGATTTGACCTTTTTATTTTAAAAAAAAAAGGGGGGGGGATGAGAACAACATATGATAAATCATATGGTCCTTTGAAGCAGCCGTAAGTCACCCCCGTATGGTCTTCCACCAACAAATCTCTCCAAACTCCGCATGATCCTCCTTGTCTTTAATCTTTTGTCAATTGCCTGAATCATAGCTCTTGCATTTACTTTGTCACGTTGGCTCCAAAAAGTCTGAGGCAGTACTCCCATTTCTGATTCCCTTGAGGCGATCATTCAGAGCAGTCCGAACATCATCGAGAGTACCATCGCTAAACTTGTGTAGTTCATCAATGCGCATCAATCTGTTCTTCTTGTCTTTGTTCTCATAGATGAATCCTCTGGGATCGGAGTATGGTGTGTAAGCGTCTCTTCTTCTCAAATTGGATCTGTACGTGTCAGGCTTTGTGAGGTTGAGTTTCTTTTGATAGCTTTCAACACCCAATTGAAGGTCTTCCACACGCCTTTGGATGACAACACTTCTTGTGAACATTCTTAAGGAGACATTAAATGCAAGACGTTCTTCAACGTTGAGATTTGTCAACTTTCCTTGCACGAGAAGAAGCAGCATGTCTTCAATGTCTTGGATCCGAAGTCTGTGGAAATCACCTTCTTTGAACTTGTAAAGAATGTCGTCATCCCTACGTACAGTGATCCAGTCAAGATGCTTGTAGTTTTGCCATTCGACTATTTCCACCTTTGTGACAGCAATAATTCCCTGTCTTATTTTGAGTAGACGTCACGAGCTGATTCCCTTATGGCCGCAAATGCATAGAATTGTCTTCGCTTCTTGCCCCAATGTGAGATTCCCCAGAGAGCGAATTTGTCATAGTTGACTATCACTTGACTCCACATTGAGTTGGGCACTAAGTCTTCTATCCATTTAATATGCCCGTAATCTGCAGCCTTGGTCTTCGTAACTGAAGTAGAGTACTTGCGGCTTGACTCACCACCACGTAGGTACTCAAGGTCGTTATTGATGAAGTGATGAAACGGTATGACATGACGACCTTGAGAATTTGGAACCAACGGTAGTGGCTTTCGCAGATCATGAGGATATTGGCGGCCTTCGGGGTTGATCCAGTCTAATTTTTCTGTTGTGGCTTTGTAGACTTCTTCACAAAAGTATTCAAGTTCAGTCAAGCTCTTGCATGTTCCTTTCATCAGCTCAAATGTTGGACCTGCTAACAATTCAGGTGTTAGTGTTGTAACATTTAGCCGGTTCATCACAAAAGCTGAGAAGTCAAATGTTGTGTCTGTTAGCTCATCGAATGACTCTCGAGGGTCTTGTCTTCTTGCCAGATTGCTTAGCCAAGGTTGGACGGATTCATGAACAGCAGGTACAGACTTGTTCCATGCATGATCAGGAGAAGGTAGTCGTTTAGGTTGTTGAAACCAGTCAGGAAGAGGATGGACCTCTTCTTCCGTTTGTTCATCATGGACACCTGTTTCAAACTCCTGATGTGCAGGTGCTTCAAAGACATCTGTAGATTGCATAGTTTCCTCTACTGGAGCAGATTGGCTAGCAGATTGCTTATGAGTCTTAGAACCTGTAGTAGTCTTTCCTGCTGTCGTGGTTGTCTTTTCTTGGAGCATGATAGGGGATTTGGCGTTCTTTCCTGACCTTCTTCTTTTGGACCTCCGGTCTGTTCCAGCGGAGGGTTCTTGATCATCATCTGCTCCGTCTCGAGGTCTTTTTATTGTGACTGTATCGCCATAAGTATCTAGCAGAATTTTGTCGGCTTCATACACACATCCACTTAAAATAACTTGTAGAGTTGCCTTTTGGATTGTCAGGAACCGGTTGATAGATTTGTTAGCTTCCATCTTGTCAATTAAGATCTTTTTCAGCTCTAGTTCTGAAAGATTAGCAGCTACAGCATGAGACGTCTTGGCTTCCTTTGAAGATCGTACCAGAACCTCAGACTCGAGTTGTTCGTTCACTAACTTCTTAATTTTTGGTGTGATCTTCGAGACTTTCCCCCCCCCCCCCACTTTTCTTTGACTTTGTTCCTTTGATTATTTCTTCATTCCTTCATCGATTGAATCAAGGAATTGTTGATTTTCAGATGAGCCTCTTCTCGAATTCTATCATACTTCAGTTGGACTGCAACATCTACTGCTTCCTTTTTTTCCCCCCCCCATTCACTTTTATTTGCCGTTACTGGTCAACAATGCCAGGAATGGAAGAGAGTGCTTCAGCATATTGATTTGTTTGTTTGAATTCTGAGAAGTTGTCTTCTAAAGCTTTTTAGTTGTATAAAAACCCAACCAAACGAACCAAAGTTAGGAAGATTTTGAAGTAATGAGCTTGGAGTAGTAGCCGGTGTTAGGATTGGTGGTTGTTGTAATTGAGTGAAGAGAGGAGTCGGTGTTGGAGGACGATTGGTTGGTGCAAAGAAGTGGCTCGCTATGGCGTGACAGGAAATATCTATAGAGGGGGGGGGTGTGGTGGGGGGGGCATTTTTTTCCCAAATCATTATGTCCAAATTATAGCATCAATCACCGGTTTCTTGATTAGGATTTAAGCAATGTGGGAGACGAAGCCAGATCATATAGAAGAGCTCTGTTGTTGACCATCGGGATTTACCGGAGTTAGGGTCACATGAGTGTCTTCAATTTCCTGGGTTGCTTGAACCTGGGGCAATATAACATCTGTCATTACATCATCTCTTCCTTCAAGATTGGCATTGGTATCTCTGTCCGCCTCATTGCCTTGGTCCTCTACATATGTAGCATCTTCATCCGACTTTTCTCCTTCCACATCCACCCCTTCAACTTCATTGTCACTGTCTTCATCATCTGAGGATGAAACATGAGAGGGTGTATGAACTATAGGATCGAAGGTGTCATCTTCATTAGTTTCCTCTTTCATGTTATTGTTCATACTCATGGTTGTTGAAGCTTTGGATGAATGAAATCATCACCATCATCTTCAGATTCAGTCTGTGCTTCATCATCATCATCTTGACTTTTGAGTTCATCATCTCCACTTTTAGCATCATCGTCATCATCTTGAACGTTCTCATCATCTTCATTTTTATCTTCATCTTGATCATCTTCACTTGACTTCCAGGAGATATCATCATCTGAGTCATAATCAGGTGCATCGGGAACCCCTGGTGAAACACCAGTTCCTTCATCTGCACCAGACCCGCTGGCATGAGAGCTGTGAGTCTCTTTACGGCTTCTCTTGGTGATTATCTTGAGTTGCTCAGCTTCTGTCAAAACCGCCTCCGAGATAGTCTCTAACTCTTTAGCCTTCTGCTTTCCTTTTCCAGTCTTCTTGCCTTTCTTTTCTTTGGGGACTGTAGGAGGCTTCTGCTTAGTGGTTGCATCAGAATCAGCTTTCTTCTTACTTGCTTTTGGTTGGGAGTGAATCTTTCCTGAAGCAATAGCATAATACTCTTTGTATGATTCAGAGTTGCGGATGTCCTCGTTTGTTAACTCTGCTGGTAAGATAGTCCCGAATCAAACTAAGTGTCTTCATTCCTTGAATGAAATTGATTGTCGTGAACTTGGGGTCATCTTCTGGCATAGTGCAAATAAAACCTTGTTTCTTAAGGAATTGAAGGGTCTTTTGCCATGACAAAGTTGACGACTAGCTTGGTGAAACGAGGATAGTACATTGCATTGCCCTTCTTCGTATTCTTGTTCTCAATCTGATAAATGAAGTCCTCCCACAGAAGATATGCATAATCAACCTTCTTGTTATTGTACATTCCCCATAAGATTTGAGCTTGAGAGAGGCGAAGACTGTCATAGGATGTTTTACCACTGAGACATTTGTTGATGATAGCAGCAAATGATCTCCAGGGTTGATGCAGCTTATTGACATTGACATCATGTTTTGGTGGATTTTCCTGATGTTTTTTTCTTTTTCTCCAGAGTGACCAAGACTGGCTAGAAATGCGAGAATCTCCTTCTCAAGAGGTGGTTCTTCAAACTTCTTATTACCGACTTTAGGGCAAATTTGAAGTATGTCTCCGGAATTGATCGAGGATTGAGAATCGTGCTTTTTGTTGTTCATCTTTGAATCTGACAGATGGTTATGAAATATAAGCAGAGGCCCAAAAACTCTTGCATGTAGATCTCAGGACATCTGCCGAGACTTGGAATGCTTTATAGGATAGGTGTGAGCTTTTAAACATAATATACATACTTGAGAGTTGGCCTCCTTTGAAAGTGACATCCGAGCTTAATCGAAGATTGCATTTGCCAATCTTAAGTCGGTTTGCAGGAGCAACCAAAGCATCATCCAAAGCAATCTGATCCGCCTTTGAGATTTCCATGATTCTGTTTAAGAAAGAGTTACTGCAATTTATAATATGACACAATCAATGACGGCCTAGAACCTGTATGACTTTTAGCACTTTTGAAGATCAATCATCTTAGATAGACTATTGGCGTATGAGACAAAGGCACCTAAGGTAACAACTTTTGTTGTATGTAGTTAACTTTGGTCTTGTCAGCTTTTAAGTCTATTTTAACTAAGAGGACATGATTATTTTAACCTTAGTAAATAAAATCTGATCTTAAGTGTGTTATGTCAAAAAAACACAAATAAAACTAAACAAAAAAAAAAAAAATGTGGTTTTTCTAATTTGGGAAATAAAAAATTTCTGACGGCATTAGCATTCGTTTGTATCACAATATAATCCTATTGGTTTGACTCACAAAAGTATGCACAAGATCTGTTTCCATTCATTTTTCACTCGATCGGTTCCTGATAAAGTTTACTCGTTCGGTCCATGAGTTGGATTACTCGATCGGTCCACAAACAAGTTTTACTCGTTCGGTCCAATTTCATATTCACTCGTTCGGTCATAGCAAATAACACTCGATCGGTTCACACTCACATTAACTCGTTCGGTCCATAGCACTTAACACTCGATCGGTTCACACTCACATTAACTCGTTCGGTCCATAGCACTTAACACTCGATCGGTTCACACTCACATTCACTCGTTCGGTCCATAGCACTTAACACTCGATCGGTTCACACTCACATTCACTCGTTCGGTCCATAGCACTTAACACTCGATCGGTTCACACTAACATTCACTCGTTCGGTCCATAGCTCTTAACACTCGATCGGTTCATACTAAAAATTTACTCGTTCGGTCATAACAAAGTTTCTCGTTCGGCCTACTCCTTTTTACACTTCGTTCGGTCCACACTTTCATTCACTCGTTCGGTCCATTTTACTCGTTCGGTCTATGGGAAACATTGGTTTCGAATCGATTTCAATATCTAATATGGCGGTTATGTTTATCAATAGAGCACAAACAAGATTCCAGGTGGAAACAACTAAGCCATATTTTAATGCAAACCTACTCATAAACTATAACTTTAAATTCATTAATTAACCTAAAACCTATAGTTTTCGAGCACTAGATCAAACAAAAAACAACATAAACAAAAAAAAAACATTTAAATCACAACAATCAACAAAATTGTTTTAACATGATGTTTTACACTCCATCTTGATCAAAACCCCTCATTCAATTTGGGTTTTTACTAGGCTTTGATTTGATGAACCCTAATTTTGATTTTAGGGTTTATCGATATCAAACTCTAATTAAAAAAGCAATTTCGAATAAGATATGTGTTCAATTGGAGTGTGAGAAACATTTGTAACAATAATACCTCGTTTGGATGACTTCTTGATGAGCCCTGTTTGAAGTGTGCAGTTGAGTGTGTGTGCGTGTGTGTGTTTTGAGTGTGTGTGTGTGATGAATAGTGCCAAGGATGGGGGTGGTTTAGGATTGTTATAAAACAATTTTTATTTTTAACACTTTTGGCCCCTTATGTTTACATAACTTATTATATTTTGCTAATTAAGTTTTATAAGATATATTCAGTTAAAACACATAGCACATATGTCCTGGTGTTTTAACTCTCATTACCTATAGACATAATTTCGCAAACTACACCCTAAATGAATAAACAAATAACACATAAGGCACAAGCAAGCTACACTTAATTAACTTACAAACCAAGAGATATTCCGTTATTGTTTAAGCCCTTTTCCCTTTAAAAGCTCATGTTATCATGACGAGATGATTTGACATTCTCTCCCCCTCAAACAATGACCCGTTTTCTATTTAAAGAGTTGTAGTCGTTGTTTGAGAAGACAAATGTATGATGAAAAATGTTTTCAGATGATTGAATGATTTTATATGTTACAAAACAACAAACACTATGATAAATAAGATTTCTCTTATTTATACTCATAAATGCACTGAAACGTACACTTATGGAAATATAGGAAGCATGGGTTGTGATGCAAAGTAATCACAAGCCTTTGCATGGTCATGAAGTAGACCATGCCCGAGAAAATAAATTCCCGTTGTGAGGTCAAGTTCCCTTTTTGTCGAAATACTTGCCTTTAAGATGATGACCGGGTTGCTATCGGAAATAATAGCAAGCCATATGGCATGTTATGAAAACATTAGAAACTTCTGCTCGAACTTCATTTACAGGCTCAATAATTGTTGAATGATATTTCTAAGACCGTAAATGTTATCGATTTTCAGAAGACATGCCATTTGAAAACTTCTTTTTGTATTTTTCTCATTTTTTAATTTTGTATTTTGTTTTTGAAAAATTTATATAAAAAGAAAATATTTTTGGTTTTTCTGAGTTATATTATATACATATGATACAAAGGATATTCGAATAGGTACCACCACTATTCGTCAACGTCATCTGCCAACTTTTTCAGAGTCTCCGGCGTAAAACTTCGCATACCCAGCTTGTTGATTAGAAATTCAATTCTTTCTCGGCCAAGAGCTTTAGTGAAGATGTCCGCCAATTGATACTCCGTATTGACAAAGTAAAGTTCGATCACACCATTTTCAACATGCTCCTTGATGAAGTGAAATCTGATGTCTATATGCTTGGATCTGGAATGTTGAACGTTGTTGCAACATAAGGCAATAGCGCTTTTGTTATCACAGTACATTGGAATTTTATTGAATCCAAAGCCATAGTCGGTAAGTTGTGATCTCATCCAAAGGACTTGAGCACAACAACCGGACAAAGCAATATATTCAGCTTCCGTACTGGATATCGCAGCGCTTTTCTGTCTTTTAGACGACCAGCTCACAAGTCTATCACCCAAAAGTTGTATACTACCAGATGTGCTACGACGTGTATCTTGACAACCAGCATGATCCGCATCTGCAAATGCTGTTAGTGCAAAGGAAGAATCCTTCGGATACCAAAGACCCCCGATGTACGGTTCCTTTTAGATACCGAAAGATCCTTTTTACCGCATTTAAGTGCTTTTCGGTAGGCCAAGCCTGATACCGGGGCACACCAGGCATTGCAAATTTGTAGGTCAGGACTACTGGCTGTAAGATAAAAGGAGGGTGCCAATCATACCACTGATAATGTGATGGATCTACAGCTTCCCTTCTTTATCCCATCCAGTTTGGATTTCTCACACCATGGAGTATCACTGGGCTCACAAGATTCAACAGCCATTTTTTTAGTGATTCAAGGGTATATATAGATTCGTTTATGAAGATGCCTCTAGGATTTTGAGAAATTGTAGTCTAAGAAAATGAGATTTTACCCCATCATCGACATCTTGAATTTTGACCACACGATTTTAGCGAAATAGATCACAAGTTCCGGGAGTTAGATGCACACAAAGTTAATGTCATCGACATATTTTGTACCAGTAGTTAGTTCCTTGCTTCTTACGGTATGAACCTAGTTGGATCCACGAGCCTTTGGAGAAGTTATTGGATATCAGGAATGAAGACAACATATCATACGATGCGCGTGGAGCTTGTTTCAACCCATAAAGAGCTTTCTTAAGCTTGTACACGTAGTTAGGTTTGTCTGGATTCACAAATTTGTCTGGTTGGCTAACATAAACCTCTTCCCGCAGATTAACATTCAGAAATGCAGTCTTCAATCCATTTGATAGACGACAAGTTCATATGAGCAGAAAAAGCTAGAAAAATTTCGTATAGCCTCTAAACTTGCAACGGAGCGGAAGGAGGGGGGGGGGGGGGGGGGGGGGGGGGTGGAAACTTTCTTCAAAATAGATTCCTCTTCGTGACGATAACCACGAGCGACCAACCGAGCCTTGTTTTTTAGAATACCTCCTAACTCATCAAGCTTAACCTTATAGATCCACTTAAGAGTGATGACCAATGCTTTATCAGGAGGAGGAACAAGTTCCCAAACTTCAAGACGTTCAAATTCATGAAGTTCCTCTTGCATAGCTTCAATCCAACATGCTTGAGTTAATGCGTCTTTGTAGTTCTTAGGTTCGACTGATGTGAGAAAGGCATCATAGTAGCAGAATAAGGCTTGTTCATGGAGTTGTAGTCGTGTGGAAACTGGTCTGTCGAGAGCACCGATTATATTCTCAAGTGGATGATCCTTAGTCCATTTGCTATTGTGTTCAGAAACTTGGTGATCGGGAGGCACAATTGTATGAATAACATCCGATGATGAGGATTGATCAGAAGCAACTTCTGGAATTGGAATACCAAAGTACGGATCATTACCCATATGTGCGACTTTAATATCATGATTATCTTCTTCAACATTATGAGAAATGATAGGAGTTTGAGTTTCTTGTGTTGTATGAGAGTTACTTGGTGATGGTGCATCTTGATCAACTGTAGTTGAGGAAGGTGAGCCAGTTAATACAGCATGTTCAGGTGCAACTACTTCAGGAATAGTAGCAATGACTTCTGGTGCTTGTAAATCAACATAAGGTGGGGGATTAAGTGACTCATCAAACATTGGTTGAAACAACAAATCCCAGTCAGATCTCGAAGGTGGTACAAATGGTGTTGAAGGAGGAGGGTTTGGCACGAGTCCTGAACTGATTGTTACAGGAGTCATATCATGGAAGTTGGGTTCTGAGATTGCTGTGTTTTTTCAAACAGAACGCCCCATTTTCGCGGTCAGCTCTCAAAGTCAACATGATGTATGTGGTTTCAATTATTCGTTGGTACGTCTGTTGTAATACGGAATGCTTTCTTCGTGGGCTGCATAGCCAATGAAAACTTTAGCAAATGTCAGCCTTTGGTTGTAAAACTTGCCCAATTCTCGCAATCATCATTCGTTGGGTAACAGAGTGCACCAAACACATGAAGATATGATAGATCGGGAGGTTTGTCATGTAAAAGCTCGTATGGTGTTTTACCGTGACAATGACGTATCATGGAATAATTTTGGGTATAACAGGCTGTGGCAATCGCTTCGGCCCATAGAAATAAAGGAGCTTTTACATAAATTAACATAGTGTGGGCGGCTTCAATTAGTGTACGATTTCGTCTTTCAACAACACTGTTTTTTTGTGGAGATCGTGCAACTGATGTTTCATGAGAGCATGCCACTCTTCTCATATTTATTTATGCAATGTCTGATTAACCAAACTACAGTTCCATTATCTGTTTTGATGCTGACCAAGACGGTTTCCTTAGCGATTCTTGATCATCTTGTCAAAAAATTGTAAAAAAAGCTGGAGCTTTATCTTTTGATCGCAAACATTTTACCCATGTAAATCGAGAGTAGTCATCGACAATAACGAGGATGTACTTCTTTCCATTGACACTCGCGACACGCATTAGCCCACATAGATCCATATGCAACAAATAGAGTTTTTCTTGATTGGTGTCCTTGGATTTGGGTTTGTGGGGTTTCTTTGAACTTTTTCCTAATGCACATGCAGAACATAAGTGATCTTTTTCAAACTTGCGCTTAGGGAGACCTCAGACAAGTCCATGTCTTGCAAGATGATTAATAGCACCAAAGTTCAAGTGAGATAGACGACGATGTCATAACCAAGACTTGGTTTTAGAAGCCTTTGACAATAGACAAATGGTAGAGGACGCTATCATATTCCCAAGTGAGAGTGTATAAAGAATATCCCCTCGAGATCCCGTCAATAAATCAACACCTTCTAGATTGCGAATGAAGCATGTGTGTTGACGAAAAGCCACTTTGAGATTGGAATCACATAATTGTCCCACAAAAAATAGATTATGTTCAAGTCCTTCAACGTAATAAACCCTTGAAATAGTAACATTCCCAATCTGATAGTCTCCATAACCCATTATCTTTGCAACTTGATCATTTCCGAATTTAACTGTACCCAAGAATTTACTGATGAAATTGGTGAGCTGAGAGCGATCTCCGGTCATGTGCTTCGAGCAACCGGAGTCCAAATACCAGAGGACGATTTGGACAACCTGCATTCATTAAGAGAAGTAGATGGAACATTGGTTTTTGTGGATCCCCAGGATTTACTGGGTTCCTGTTTGTTAGCAGATATTGTTTTTATAACCTCAGTTTTGCTAACGGACTCAGTATTCTTATTCTTCCTAGGTTTCCTTGAATATACCAAATTAACCACAGGTTTGGGTGATTCAGATTCTAGAACTATTGGTTTCCTAGAAGGCACTTCATTAGTAGTGGTAATCCTAGTTAAAGGGCATGCATTTCCTACAATAGTGAAGTTGTCTCCAAAATATATCCCATCTTTTGTGAACACTTTTCCTGTTGGTTTCCAAATCTCTTTATTAGATTTTTTCTCTTCGTTTAGCCATGGAATTTCACATCTTCAAGAATTAGAAACACACAAAATTATCTGAAAGACATGCAATCATCACCATTAATACTGACATATCAGAATTATCCACTGTTTCTTGGAATTCTGCACAGACGCAGATCATTAACTTTTAACAGTACCTCCTTTTATTCAAAACTAGATTTTAATGGTTCTAGGGTAGAGCTTCTACTTTATTCTTCGAAGTAATACTTGGTGTTGCTGTTATCTTATCAATCTGGTGTGTTGCCTGAAGGCTGTGATCCGCTAGCATAGAAGAAAGTCTTACTCCTGTAGAATGCAGCTCAGTTGTTAGAAATATGTTTGAAGTCGAGTTTGTTTTGTGTTTTCTGTGATGTGAGTGATTCGGCCAAACCTATCTTTCTTGTCCTTTTTCCTCGGTGTGACCGTAAAAACTAAAAAGTTTTTTGGGGAGGATCAAATTGTTGTTGCTAGGCAAGTCCTACTTATGTGTGAAAGTAATCCTGAAGACTTTGGTCTACCTAAGGCAGACTCTAATGTGAATCTCTGAATGAATGCAGGTTGTCCAAATCGTCCTCTGGTATTTGGATTCCGGTTGCTCGAAGCACATGACCGGAGATCGCTCTCAGCTCACCAATTTCATCAGTAAATTCTTGGGTACAGTTAAATTCGGAAATGATCAAGTTGCAAAGATAATGGGTTATGGAGACTATCAGATTGGGAATGTTACTATTTCAAGGGTTTATTACGTTGAAGGACTTGGGCATAATCTATTTTCTGTAGGACAATTCTGTGATTCAAATCTCGAAGTGGCTTTTCGTCAACACACATGCTTCATTCGCAATCTAGAAGGTGTTGATTTACTGATGGGATCTCGAGGGGATAACCTTTATACACTCTCACTTGGGAATATGATGGCATCCTCTCCTATTTGTCTATTGTCAAAGGCGTCTAAAACCAAGTCTTGGTTATGGCATCGTCGTCTATCTCACTTGAACTTTGGTGCTATCAATCATCTTGCAAGACATGGACTTGTACGAGGTCTCCCTAAGCTCAAGTTTGAAAAGGATCACTTATGTTCTGCATGTGCATTAGGCAAAAGTTCAAAGAAACCCCACAAACCCAAATCTGAAGATACCAATCAAGAAAAACTCTATCTGTTGCATATGGATCTATGTGGGCCAATGCGTGTCGCGAGTGTCAATGGAAAGAAGTACATCCTCGTTATTGTCGACGACTACTCTCGATTTACATGGGTAAAATGTTTGCGATCAAAAGATGAAGCTCCAGCTTTTATTATCAACTTTTTGAAGATGATCCAAGTACGACTTAAGGAAACCGTCCGTCGCATCAGAACAGATAATGGAACTGAGTTTGTTAATCAGACATTGCGTGAATATTATGAGAAGGTTGGCATCTCTCATGAAACATCAGTTGCACGCTCTCCACAGCAAAACGGTGTTGTTGAAAGACGAAATCGTACGCTAATTGAAGCAGCCCGCACTATGTTAATTTATGCAAAAGCTCCTTTATTTCTATGGGCCGAAGCGGTTGCCACAGCCTGTTATACCCAAAATCGTTCCATGATACGTCGTCGTCACGGTAAAACACCATATGAGCTTTTACACGACAAACCTCCCGATCTATCGTATCTTCATGTGTTTGGTGCACTCTGCTACCCAACGAATGATAGCGAGAATTTGGGTAAGTTACTTCTTGATTAAGTTGAGAATCAGCTTCCAAAGTGATGCAATGTTTTTCAAGTGTTGTAAAACTGTTACAAAGTTTATCGTAAGTTTCTTTTATAAACGGAATAATTTCATCTCAAAAACAAGCCTTTGTATGTTCAAACCCCCACGTGCCCTCAGTGATAGCTGTGGCAGTGGTTCTTTCTTTGACAACCTGATCAAAGCCAGTAAGATAGCGTTTAAGCTCTTTCAAGCTAGTATTCACCATACTTACTTTAGGAAGTTCTTTTGGAACCTCAACTATGACGGTTGTGGAAGAATGAGATGGGTCTAAAGCTGGGACCGAAGTCGCTTTCCAATAGGCATGTTCACTATATAAATCAGATTGTCGAACAAATCGTTTGTTGTAATCGTTATTAAGAATAGCATAATTAATGGGTTTAGTGTTCACTTTATTTTTTACAACCATTGGATCTTGTTCTTTCAAAAGCATTTTTGAACGACTCTCTTCACAAAGCATTAATGTCTCATCAGAATCAGGAATCACAATAGCATCCATTTTCTGTTTTCTTCCATTTTTAAATCATTTTTAAGATTAGAAACTGTTTTCATTAAAGAATCCTTTTCTTGCACTTGTTTAGAAAGAGTTTGCTTAAGACGTTCAATCTCGGCATACTGTTCATTTGATCCTGAAAAACTATTCTCAACATTTTGCATTTCTTTCAAATCTTTAACCTCTTCTTTATATCTGTCAAGCTCGGTAGTCAAAGCTTTATTGGCACTTTTATATTCCAGATTAACATTGGTGCAGTTCATCACTTGGGTATTTAATTGTTCAAACATAGATAATATCAGGACATCTTGTTGAGCAGAAGAGTTAGAATTCTGGACAGTTTCCTGTTGTGTTTCACTCAGATACTGAGAATAAGGAATGATATTGCTATCACTGGTTATTTCAGTTTCTGTCTGATTCACATCATTAGACTGTTCAGAAGACGTCATTATCTGCTCACTTTGATTGATTAAATCATAGGCCAGATTATCCGGATTGTGTACCTCAGTGAGTGCATCTGAGCCATTCCTGGAAAGATTCGCCATGAGAGCAATCTTGGCTGAGTTAAGTTCATCACAATCAGAGTCATAGGCATCCAGATCATCGGCTTGATAAGCAGCATTGTGGGTAATGACAGTCTGAGAGGTTTGAGTGTCAGGAAGTCCTGGATCTGCCAAAAATGCTATTTCTTCCTCTGTTAAAACTTGACCACTTGCTTGAGCTTGAACCAGCAACACTTTATCATTGAACCACGTTTCATCCCTTTTTCTCTTGGGCATAGTACACTGCTTGGAAATATGACCCTCCCCTTTGCAGTTGTAACAGATGACAGTCCGTTGTTTCCCTGTGTTGCTTCCACTTGCTCCAGGAGTGTATTTTCTCGTTGTTCCAGCAGCATAAGTAGTTTGTCTCCCCTGAACAGGTTGCACAGTTACTTTTCCATCATAGATGGTAGCTTGTTGACGAGGGTTTGATGAAGTCCTTAGCTGATTGTTGGTAGTAGGATACCGGGATGTGACAACAGCAGTTAAGAATGACATCATGTGATTGATCGCATCAATTGGATCATCCCCTTTCTGGAACACTGGAACAATTAGACCGGAGTCTGGTTGGGAAAATTCAGATTGTTGATGTTGGTAAGTTGTGGGAGCATATTCCAATTGTGGGATGGATGATTGTGGAGAATAAACGTTGTGGTGAACTGAGGATTGGTACTCATTTGATGGATAAGTGATTGAAAGAGGTGTTGATTGACTGGTTGTGAATTGTTGAGTCTGATAAGGTGTTACAAACTGTGAAGACGGATATGGTGAAACATGATGTTGAAGTTGAGAGTTCGGGAGAGTGTGTAGATGAGATTGATAAGTTGACGGAGGTAATTGGTGAGATGCAACTAAAGCAAGAGGATCGGAGTTACGTTCATGCATCAAACGAACTTCATTTGCATGTCTTTCGTGTTGTTGCAGGTAAGCATGAAGCTGATCAACATTGGTAGTATGCAAGTCTTTGACCAATTTAACATCAGTAACAAATTTGCTCCATTCATCAGGAAGAGTGTTTAAAAACTTGGTGTTAACTTGAAATTGCTCCAATGGCATCTTGTAGATGTTCATATCATTGAGTAACAGAGTGAACCTCAAGTAGTACTCATGTAACGACTCTCCTTTCTTGTAAGTGAACTTATCGAATTCATCATACAGCTTGCACTCTCGTTCTTGTTTCGTTAACGACGTTCCTTGCATTAGCAGTTTAATCTTCTCCCAAAGATCTTTTGCAACACGATGTTGACTCACAAGAGCATAGATTTCAGTTGGAAGGCCTCTGGAGTATGAGTTTATTGCTTTGATGTCACATTCAGCTTGAATGGCTTAAGCAGGGAGTCTACTTTCAATTATTCCTTAAGCTTGTTACTCCACCTCAGTGATTGAAGGCCAAACGAGTGGGTCCTATTCAACAGAGGCAAGAAATCATTCTTCCATGAGTTATATTTTACATCTACAGTTCCATTCGGCTATTCCAAGAATATTACAAGTGTTTTTCATGGCATTGGTGGTTTGTTGTCTCCTCCTGAAAGAAGTGATTATCGGCTAAGAGTCGTCATTGTGGTATTAAAAGATTACAATTGATCGATCGTAGTAGTAAGGAGATTGTGTTTGGTTATGTGATTGTTGAGGTCGTGAAATGAAACTACTACGGGATTTTACAATTCTCGACATACAAAGGGAATACATGTTTATGTTTAACGGGATGTTACAAGTCAAAGAAATAAACCGTATAATTTTAGAAATTTGAGTTAGTGTGTCTTAAATGGAATTGACTAGTTCGGTTGACAAAGAAATTCGCTAGTTACAGGCTCCGCTTGAGTAAACCTCGTTCGGTTCTTGTTTCTTTTTTTTTTTTTGAAGAACTCGTTCGGTTCTACTGTGAAAACCTCGTTCAGTTCTTTCTCGTTCGGTTATCATATGAAAATCTAGTTCGGTTCCAATGTAAAACAGCTAGTTCGGTCCTTCTAGTTCGGTTCCAATACAGATGAACTAGTTCGGTTCTTGAAACAGACAACTCGTTTGGTTGCCAAAGATATACTAGTTTGGTTCCCACTATAACTGAGCTAATTCGGTTCTCTTGATCGGCTTACTCGTTCAGTGACCTTGTTCAGTTGTACTCGTTCGGTTCCAACTACTACGAAACTCAAATTTTCAAAACTCAAAAAGACACATTTTTGAATGGTTTTTTAGCAAAAATTCTTGTACAACTAGTGTTACTGACCCTATAGGAACAATAAAAATAAAAAACTTTAAGGTTTTTACACCAAAAAATTTGAATAAAAAATTTTGTTCTTTATAAAGATTTTGAACACAAATCACAAGATAAACACAAAAACTAAACACACCACTCCATGGCTCTTGATACCAATTGAAGAAACATGTAATCTTATGATCTAAACCAAGAACAAGAGAGATAGATGTGGGTTGTGATGTTTAGTGAGAGAAAGTATATGGAATGGATGATGTTATTACTATGTGGAAATTGTAGAAGAAATGAAAAAACCAACCCCTCTCCAAGGCTAGGAGAGGGCTTATATAGTTACATGATGGCCGGCCCATGGGCTATGATGGGCTTCCCATGGGCCTTGGGCCGGATTAGCTTCTATACTAAACATGAAACAATCTACGAGCTAAGACCTATTACAACTTGGAAGTGACCGACACTTTTTGTGTTTCCAACAATTTCAGTGTGTGCCGATCTAGTTTATTTCAGTGTGTGCCGATCTAGACTACAACAGTGATAACCAAACTAGTCAATTTCAGTGTGTGCCAAACTAGTTTCTATCAGGGATAACCGATCTAGTCTATTTCAGTGTGTGCCGATCTAGTTTATTTTAGTGTGTGCCGATCTAGACCACAACAGTGACAACCGAACTAGTCAATTTCCGTGTGTGGCGAACTAGTTTATATCAGGGATAACCGATCTAGTCTATTTCAGTATGTGCCGATCTTGTTTATTTCAGTTGGTGCGATCTAGTACTACATACAGTAAATAACTGTTTAGTTATATTCTCTGTGTGGAACCGAACTAGTCTTTTCTCAAAGACAACTCGAATTCGCGCGTCAAGATTAATAGAAACCGAACAACTCACATTTCCAAATTATACGGTTCATTTCTTTGACTTGTAAAATCCCGTGAAACATTAACTAGTTTTCCCGGCTTTAGACAAGAATTGTCAAATTTGACGTAGTTTCCAGAAACCTCTCTCTCTCTCTTTATCTCTAAAATCACAATTTCTTTCCGCTACTCATCTTTCGTTCCCCCCCCCCACACCATACATGCCTTATAACATACCAATTTCTTAATGCTCGGACTTGCTGGACCAAAAGCAATTTCTTTCGGGGGCCGGGACAATCATCCACCTATGTTGAAAAAGATATGTATGATTCTTGAAAAGCATAATGGAGTATACATGATGAATAGAAACATGGACCAAATGATCCATGAATATCCTGTTGAAAATGGTCAATCATTCCCTGGACTTCAGGAAAATTGGAGTGACAAGACAAAGGAATATTTTGAGTTATCTGCTACGGGAAGCAATTCAAGCTGATTGTGATATCTAGGCAAGAAAATATCATTCTCCAAGGGAGAGACATCCACCTGATGGTCGCTCTGCATAGTTAGCAACTCTAAAGCGCAAGGGATACTTTGGGAAAGGTTAACTTCTATGCAAGGAACTTCATTGAAGAAACAAAAATAGTGTGTATGCTTTATGTTGAATTCAATAAGTTTGCTTATCAGAAGGGGAATATATATTGAATTTCTTCTTGAGATTTTCACTGACTACTCAAACAGACATACCACATCTACAATATGAAAATGGAACAATTTCAAGCGCGCTCTCACAAGTTTTTGAATACTCTCCTCCTAAAGTGTGAGAAATTTGTGACATATGTCAAAATGTTGGCAAACCAACATGATCAGATTCATGTATACAAGGCCCCCCCCCCCCGACACCTTGAATTTCATTCAATTGTTTGTGTCGTTTCGCATATACATGATGTAACGCTTCCACTGACATACATGGAAGGTTCGTCTTTTGTTTTTGTTCGCGCCCTTTAGTTGCCCAGATATAACTGCCATTAAGAACGTAGCAGACCACTCAGTACTCCACTTAGTTGTCTTATAGTTGCGATCTAAATCACTCATCATGTGTGACCTCAACCTAAAAGACGTCTCTGCTATATTTCTGCACAACAGACATCAATGCAGCTTTCAACTCTACCCTTAAATATCATGTTCTCATTCTTGTATCTAGCACACATATGACTATGAATCGTGTTCACACTTTCATCCTAGCTTTCTACATATCAATCAGTACTCCATACTAACTGACCAATGCTTTACGCTCAGATCACCTCAGTTTCACTGACATGTACACTTTGTATCCTAGTTCTCATACTTTGATCTATCATTATCACGCTCTAGCTATATCATGCAGCAATAACCAGTGTTATTTCCTCCAGGACGAGATGACATCTACTCATTGTCGGCTACATTCCATGTGGCTAATCATGATATGCTGTTACGGTCTAAACTCTAATGCCGCGCTACAGTCTAGAATATGTTCTCAGACAACCGCAAAGGTGATTAGATAGCTTTCAGCGTCTTGAATATGCGCTCATCTAAGCAGATGATCTACCTGATGTAACAGTTGTCTATGATACGTCAAGGTTGTGATGTTGTCATCCTGTCAACGCTCAGTCACCTGATGTGTGCCTAAGTTCAATATGACCTATGCTGTATAGTGTACATTACTGTCCCATAGACTATCTACTACGTGCGCACAGACTGACGCATATAACATGGCTGTAAGATGGGATGTCGAGAAGGTCAAGAACCGCTAGGACATAACCAAGATCTCAGGGCAATAGTATCACATGATGGCATTCGGCATGATGTGCATTCTGATGGGTACAAACGCACCGATTTGGCAGGCGTTAAGACTCTCTTGAGTGTTAACGGTTAACAATGGATTTGCTTGTCTAGTGTGCTGTAGAGAAACAATACAGGACACATGGACTCTTAACTCTCAATGAACGTAACTCTCTTATTCCGGTTCGCTCCCATACGCAAGTTTGCTTGGTGTAAATGCTTAAGAGAGATACTGATTATTAGTACCGTGGTCCTCGTGTGTTCTGTCGCCTCTGCTCTCCCAGTTGTTTCGCTTAGTTTGTACTTGCAGAGGTGGAGTTAGTAGAAGTCCTTAGTGTCTAGTTATTTCAATAGCCACAGCATAAAGAGAGCAGTGATTCGATGTTTGTTACTCTTACACTTGAGATGTGGATGTGCAACTGTGGCATAGTTCTCCTACACCTAGACTATATTTAAGTAAAGTTGTAGCGTCTGTTTTCGCCTGTATAAGTTGGTTTGTAGTCAGACAGATTCATCCTTCATCGCTGGCGCCTATCTATTGAGATACTAGTAGAGGATTGTAGCGTGCGACTAGGTGGAACTATTGCACGCAATTAGCCTCTAGCATATTAGGAGATCAGTTCTGGATAGGTGATATGATGAGTGCTCGCGATGCTATAATAGGAGTCTACATCCAACGACTTTGATAATGAGAAGATAGACTCGCGAAACTATCAATTAGACGTGATGATGTACTGATGGACAGTCTTGGAGTGAAATTGGATCGCTCTCGTCCATTGTCATTGGTTGTGAACAAACCTGTTGGAGGACGAGCATTTATTGCTCCATCCTGTGGAGGTGTCTAGATGGGGATGAATATGTGTAGATTGTGGATGAATGAAAGTATGTGATGGTATGAGAGCTGAAGTGTTCCTCTTAATTGGATAAGTGCAATGGTTGGATGATAATGGGTGATACGGTAGATTGTTAAAAGACGTTAGGTGTTGGTGAAAGTAGAACTGATGATTGAATGATTTAATTGTCAGAATTGATAGTTGAGATGGAATACTGATGTAAGTGATTGAGTGTAACCGATGTAGTTATATATTTTGGTGTTGATTGATTGATTATTTGAGTATGTGTTTGGTATGACGGCATGAAAGGGGATGACCATGTGTGTTTGGTTATGAGTTGTTTGATGAGTTGTGATGAAGGGGGACTCTGAAATGAGAGTCATCTTTGGATAGTGAGTGTGTGCAGATGCATAAAACGAGGTGAGAGTGATAGGCTAGAGAGTTGTCTGGTGTCATTCATGCTGTTAATAGAACGTCGATTTTGCATTGACATGAAATTAAACATGTAGTGGACTGTGCCCAAGTTTGACGCCGTTCATGCAATAAAAGAATACTGGAATAACACTCAACGGTTGGATTTGTGCTGCATGACATCTCAAGGAACGCATTTTGACATGGTACCGAAGATACGTGCACAAATGATGTATACTGATCTAATGCTCAGATTGGTTTAGGATGGTCCAAGAAACCGCTATTCGCGTAAAACTTGTATGCCATTAGTTGTCACGAAATTCACGTTTGGAAATGTAACTTGTTCCACTGTTTCAAGTGTTGGTAGATGTGATCAGTAGGTCTAGTTCAAATAACTTTGTGAGTTGTTCAGCTAGTGAGAATTATCTTCTGTATTCCGAGATAATAGATCTCAACGTTGTAGTATTTGTCGAGCCCTATGTCCGCTTAGTAAGTCAAACTTATTGGAGAACAGTGAAAATTATATTCTCTATGACAGCTAGAAGAAACACTTCACACATTGTCATGTGAGTTTCGCCACCTTCTCACTGATAGTATGTCATGCAATGATTGAAGTTGAACGATCATTTCTCCACATACTTAAGCTTACATCGCTTCGCTTGTGACTCTTTCTTCGTTATTTGCATTGAATGCTAAGTTACCTCACATTTGCAGCATTTGAGACGTAACAAGGTTTTGAGGTATATTTAAGTAACCAAGAATGCTTTCTCGTTTGGCGGACTTTATGGGATTGCTGATTTTTGAACCATGACTGCCATATTGACCTCATATCGCAAGTGCGTAGCGTTGCACTATTGTTTCCGTGAGAAATGCAGAGATAACTTCAGCATTCTTGCATTTCTTTGATTGTAATCTACTATTTATCCAGCCTCTTGAATTGCCAGTTTCGTCTCAACGTTTGAGCAGATAAGGGCTCAAACGTACTAGAATGATTGGTACACTTTTGTCTATACAGATTACACTCAATGGATCTGAATTCCTCTAATTGTTGTACGGCAGTCCGTAGTAGTGATGTGCGACCATTTTATTCCATACACAGGATGTTCATAGAGCGTACTCATCATTATGCTGTTTCTCCTATGTTAGTTACTATTCATACATATTTCTTTTATGTCATAGAACACTTAGCGCATTATGGGCTTATGATTGTCTGGCCACCCTAAGATATAAGAATTGCTTTTTCATATGTTCTATGCTTAAGATCCGCAAGTCATTCAATGAAAGATAGTGGATGAATTGTTTGATCGGCAAAGATTATTGTCGCGAGTAGAATTTCGCATTATCGATGTGGCTAAGCAGACAGTTCGTCATTAGATAGTTTGATTATTGAGCGTTAATAAGTTATTGTACAGTCACTAAGACATTGCTCTTGTCGCGACCTCGCAAGAGATGCTGACACAGGAATTTGTTTGTACGCTGAATATTCTATGAGCAGTTATAATAATCCTTCTGGGGGAAACGAATAACCTACGTATGGATATGTTTCACGCGGATAATTCTTACGTAAGGAGCTAAAGGATAACCGGATGTAAACATAGTTATATATGTTTGGAATATCGTACGTAGGTGTGTTCTAGTTTTGTTGTATAATCGTCTCTTGATAAGAGAGAATGAATCGTCGGTTGTGTCATAGTTTTTGAGGAGAATGATTGTAACTAGTTGTCTCGAGTTCTTGACATGAAATATTAGATTAATTATTGACTAGTGCCTCGGTGGTCTTTTTCGTTATTACTGTGTAGTCGAAATGATGTTCGGTTCGACGATCTGGGCACACGCAATGATAGTAGAACATAAACACAGATAGACGTGCACACGCTATATGTACAGAGTTGTAGTGTCATAGATCAGTTAGATCGTGATCCTCACCACTGAAAATAAAACTGCATATAAAGAATAGTATCGACGGCACAACATACCTACCGGAAATATGACACTTAGGATTCGTCGGTCAGTTTATCTCGTCCTAGTGTTAGTTGTGGTCTAAACTAGTATTAGGCCACAACACACACTCTCGGAAATGAGGAACATAAAACTAAGTTGCTCTGGTCTGGCAGTCACACTGTAGTTAAGTTGTCAGATAGTAGATCGCGGCACTACACATCCCTTAAGATAGAAAGATTGTTAGTAACTCTGGCTAGACACACTTCGGCGAAAACACTGATGGAAATCGTTAGACTAGGTTAGATATTGCGATTGTGTGAAGTTCCTACGTCTGATGCTGGCAAACTGACACTGAATCTGTGTCGACTACACTGAATTAGGTTCCGGCAACTAGTCGCGAGTGAAATTGTGAGGAGTACACACAAAGTGTCTCTGTGGTTGCTAGTCTTAGTATCGGCACATTCACTGAAACGCTCTCACTCAGATTCAACTTCGGCACCAAGATTAGAGAATAGGTCTGTGGGATAGCTACACGCAGAAAGAAAGTTGTTCGCGGTCACTTCCTCAGTATTGTAGTGTAATATAGAGAAGCGTAATTCGGCCCTAGAGCGTCGCTAGAGGTGAGTCTCGCTCAGCATAGTTTAGTGTACCAATTAGGATAGCTAATCGGCGCGCCATCATGATAGTAGTACTTTGATGGAGTAAGCCGCATCACCTCTCTAGGCCCATTGTGGCCTTCTGGAGACCGGGGTTGGTTATGTTAATTCTGTCATTTCTTCTTATAATAAAGCTACCATATTCTCCTAGTACACTATGGACGTAGGAGATACATCATCCGATGTGGTTTTTTCCATCTGCATCTTTCTTTAGAACTATTCTTCTCACCACATGATGACATCAACAATAAACATTCCCATACACTCATTACTCCCATCTCTTGATTCTTGTTATACTTTTCTCTCTATGCATCATTAAACAATGCAACTTACATTTGATCTTCAACGCGTGGTATCAAGAGCATGGAGGCGGTATTACTCCTCTTGGTTATTGTTATTAGTATATCATTGTGAATTTGTAAGTTTTACTGTGTTTCTTACATACATTGTGGGAATTCAGTTGATGAGCCATGGAGTTCAAAATCTTGTGGTGTGTGTTAGTAGATTTGTGATGAAAATAATATTTGTTTACTTCAGTGAATATTTTTGTGTTCGCAGAATGTCAAAACTCGCAAATTGTTTGTTATAAGAATCATATCCTTTATATGTTTTCTCTATTTTTCTGAAGGGTCTCATAGTTTTTGGTGTAATACAAATAGCTTAAGTTTGTTTACAATGTAATTTTTATTTGTGTTCCCTATCTAAAAGAAAAGCCGTGTCAGATTGATGTTAACTTTTACTTGACTAGTTTTGAGTAATCTTTGAGTAATGAAGGTGAGTTTAGTTGTGAAATAACCTAGAGATAACACCATTCGAGTAAATGTGTACAATCTGAACCTTTTGAGTAAGGTTCAGTGAAATTTGAGTGTATTACGAGTTAAGCGCTCTGTTCAAAGTAGTTGGAAGAGGAACCGAACCGAGTTTAGACAACTTCGAGTAAACTATAAGTAGGTCAGGGAACCTGAACGCAGTAAGCAAACTAGTATCTTGCTTTGGCAAGATCAAGAGCCAAAAGATGATCGTATGTGTCGTCTTAAGCACAGTTATAGTGGGAAACGAACCAAGATTCCTTCTGATATTGGAATACCGAATATGAAGGTGAATCTTTGGAAACAAACGAGTTTTCTGTTTCAAGGAACCGAACAAACTAGCTGATGTTTCATTTGGAAATTCATCTGACGTATTAGGATTATGACATTCGCGGAACCGAACTAAGGCTTAAGAACCGAACTCTTAAGTTGTACTTTCCGAACTAGTCTGATTTGTCATTTGGATCCGAACTGATTTTCATTGAGACCGACAGTCGTCACAGGTGGTAGAAAAGACCGAACGAGACAGGTTGAGTTTCGACAGTGCGTAGAAAGAAAACAAAGATCCGCAAGAACGAGAGTTCTTGGTTCTCGTGAACTTCCAGACAGAGAGTCGCGAACCGAGACGCGTGTTTTTTACTCAAGGCGAATTGTGACGTTTGTCACACCCGAAACATAGCGTGAATAGTTCTGACCATTATTTGCTCATATTCCGAAGACTCCACATAACGTCTACATATTCTCCATTTATAGGAATTACTAACTCAAGGCTTTATCATTATATATTTCTTAAATGAGATCTCTGGTTTAAGTTAAGCCCTTTTTCTTGTGAATTGAAACGTTAATGCTAATGATATCTTCTCCCGTGGTTGTAATATGCATCTTGAATCGTTTTGAATTCCTCGGAAGAGTATCTTCTGCTCGGGAGTTTAGTATATCTCTGATTTAAAAATCACGGACTCAAATCGTAAAGTCATTTCATTGATATCAAGACCAAACACAATTCTTCGCATACAACTCACTAATTTAACGACCAAACACAATTTCGATCATATTTTCGTACTATGTAATCTTTTTACACGAACCACAATGACGACTTCGATCAACTTTTTGCTATGTGCATTTATAAAGTCACTAATTCTATACCACGGGAATGGACGACGGACATATTGCACGATCATACAAAGATGCACTTCTTTCAGAGAAGGAAGAATCACAATTGTATGATATCTATGGAACCACCAGAGACTCGCTAGGAAGGGTACACACTGTATATGATGATTCTAATAGACTGTGACATGGAAAGAGCATCGGTATCGTGGAACTGCCTCTTATTTTGTTGTAAATAAGGAATAGACCACCTTCGTCATTGGCCTAGATCGGGATCTATCTTGCTCGGATGGATGGTTAGTAAACAAGGACCGGACTCCTGATTAAGTTGGCCAATTATTTGTAAATGACATCTGAGGATGTGACGTCGCACAAGGCCTTGAAGGAACCTATTCATTGAAGGTGATGTGATCGTCTGACATCGATGCAAGCACATTGGCATGCTGATTATAATAAACATCATTCTCCAAAGGCCTTCCAGATTGAAATCGATCATAAGCAATAAATCGCTCTATCAGTTGAAGTCTCCAACATCGTGTTGCAAAAGATGTCAGCCTTGTGCCAACTGAAATCTATGCTCTGAGAGTAGTGAGATGTTAAACTGCTTACATGCGTGTTGCAAAAGATCTTTGAGGAACGTCTGTTAACAAAGACAGAAGATTAAAACTGCTAGATGCAACAGGAAGAATGTCGAATGTAAGGCTAACATGTAATAGCATAGAACGATTGCAATGATAATTGAGCTTCGACTTACTGAATGAGAATGGAGAGTCGAATTCGTTAGGCATATGAGTGTATCACTACTTACGAAAGAGTAATGCACAACGCAGCTTCGGTTACATTGACGTCAGATTGTGAATACTGACAGTGTAGCTACGAAGATTGCCATCACTCTTGGTTATCGACATAGTATTCAAGTAAAACACGACAGTCATTTCTATCAAAATCACATGCTACTTGGTAGCCTCGCAAAGAATGTTCGAAGCTCTAGAATATGCATTATCAAGTTTTGCTGATAGTTTAAACACTCTGGTTCGCACGCTGATAGAGACAATTGGCATAGCTACTTTTAAATCAATGATTGCGATCGAGTCCTGTCTAAATTGGTCAATGCTAACTGACAGACTATGCATAACAGACTAAGCCAATGGTAAAATGAATGATCGTTTGCAGCGTCCATGCTTACCTGCAACAACACGTGAACAAGGATCATAACTGTAACACTGAGAGCCACTGCTTGCTTGTATTGTATGACACTATGGACATCGCTACACTCACGTTATCTCCTCTCTCGCTTGCATATGGTTTATCAGATCTAATTCCTATCACACCTCTCACCGAACGTTACCTTCCGTCCAACATACTTTTAAACATTCCAATGTCTTCACTACCTACTATACCGTCTTCACAGTTTCTGTACCGAAACTCTCAACTTTAATCCACTCATGTCAGATTCACCTCAACAAATTCACAAATCCGTCTTCCACGTCTAGTCTGAATCAACTGTCACTACACGCTTTTTTGCAGAATTACTCTTCATCCACGCGCTCTCATAATGCACTACAGTCAATCAGTACTACCCTACTTATTCAATCTACAGTTTTATCCATCAGTTTATCTATCTCACGCAATCAGAATCACCTAATGCCCATCAGATTTAGAATATCGCATCAACGGCCCACAAGATATTCCTATCCAACACATCAAGCAATTATCCCACTGAAGAATTGTACGCCAATGCTCCCACAAGACTTTCGGGTATTCATATGTCTACACAGATGTTCCTAGAAATGATTTGTCGGGATGATCCAAAATTGTCTCAGAAGCGGCTCGTCAGTCATCTATTGATTGTGTCATTCTTCCTGTAACTGGTATCCGTTTGAGTCACATGGCGATTGTTATACTCAACCCAAACTACCGGTACGATCAAACAGTAACCTACCACTCACATCATTCACCGTACATATCATAGTACTTTCTCCCTCCACAATCATCAAGAAAACGGCACATGTTCGACACAAACCTAAACACCCCCCCAACCCCCCAACCCACACCCCCCCACCCCCCCCCCCCCCGCCCCTCCGCGGATTTGACTCATGGTGGGATGGGCGGTTCGGCGGGGGTATAAGACAGCGTGAAGTCGTCGCTTCAATCAGCTAAGGACTTCGTCAACTCCTCGTCAACAAGCTACCATCTATGATGGAAATAAAAAGTAACTGTGCAAACATGTTTAGGGGACGACAACCACTACTTATGCTGCCTGGAACAACGAGAAAATACGCACCTGGATGCAAGTGGAAGCAAACACAGTGGTAAACAACGGACTGTCATCTGTGAACAACTGTCTAAAAGGGGAGGGTCATTTTCTAAGCAGCTGGTACTAAGCCCAAGAGAAAAAGGGATGAAACGTGGTTCAATGATAAAGTGTTGCTGGTTCAAGCTCAAGCAAGTGGTCAAGTTTTAACAGAGGAAGAAATAGCATTTTTGGCAGATCTAGGACTTCCTGATACTCAAACCTCTCAGACTGTCATTACCCACAAATGTTGATTATCAAGCCGATGATCTGGATGCCTATGCTATGAATTGTGATGAACTTAATTCAGCCATAGATTGCTCTCATGGCGAATCTTCTCCAGGTAATGGGCAGATTGCACTCACTGAGGTACACAATCGGATAATCTGGCCTATGATTTAATCAATCAAAGTGAGTAGATAATGACTTCTTCTGAACAGTCTAATGATGTGAATCAGACAGAAACTGACATAACCAGTAATAGCAATATCATTCCTTATTCTCAGTATTTGAGTGAAACACAACAGAAAACTGTCTCTAGAATTCTAACTCTTCTGTCAACAAGATGTCCTGATATTATCTATGTTTGAACATTAAATACCCAAGTGATGGAACTGCATCAATGTTAATCTGGGAATATAAAAGTGCATATAAGCTTTGACCTAGCGAGCTTGGGTTATATATAAAGAAGAGGTTAAAGATTTGAAAGGAAATGCAATGTGTTGGAGCAAACAGTTTTTCAGGGATCAAATAAACGTAATGCCGAGATTTAAAAACAGTTTAAGCAAAACTCTTTCTGGAACAAACCTTCCCCCCGCCCACCCCCCCCCCCCCCCCCCCCCCCCCCCCCCCCCCCCCCCCCCTCCCCCCTCATCAAACAACCCCCCCCTATTCTTTTAATGAAAACAGTTTATGATCTCAAAAATGATTTAAAAATGGAAGAAAACAAAAATATTGATAGAGAAATCGCTTTAGAAAAGAAATATATGCAACTTGATAATATCATTTTCAAAAGAGGTCAATCTGCGTAAACTGTTCATATGATGACTAAATCAAATTTGATTATGAACATTCCACAAACAAGCTATCGGTTTTGATAAAACCTTTCTATCCTGCAGAATAGTTCGGAGTCAAGCCAAAACTGTATGTCTGGGAATTGTCATTCTTAAAATGGATACTATTGTGATTCCTGGATTCTGATGAGACATTCATGCTTGTGAAGAGAAGTCGTTCAAAAATGCTTTTGATAGAACAAGATCCACATGGTTGTAAAAAATAACGTGAACACTAATATACCATTAATTATGCTATTCTTAATAACGATTACAACAAACGATTTGTTCGACAATCTGATTTATATAGTGAACATGGCTATGAAAAGCGGATTCGTCTACCTTTTAGACCAATCTCCTTCTTCCACACCAACAAAGTTGAGGTTCAAAGGAATTTTCCTAAGTGAGTATGGTGAATACATAGCTTGAAGAGCTTAAAGCCATCTTGCTGGTTTTATCAGGTTGTCAAAGAAAGAACCACTGCCAGTATTACTTGAGGGCACGTGGGGGGTTTTTTTTTTTTTTTTAAAACAAAAAAAACATACAAAGGCTTGTTTTCTGAGATGAAAATATTCGTTATCAAGTATTTAAAATATATCTTCAATAACTTCAAATCAAATACTTGGTTGATGATTGCCGATGTCTAAAATGTTCTTTTATCAATGGAACAGGCTGTCGAACAACATCGCTTGGAGTCTAGAACTTTCGAAGTTAAAATGAATCAAGTTTTGAGTGAAAATGAACGACTTTTGGCACAATCCATTGATCATGATATTGTAAAAACTGTTATGAATTTGTCTGTGAATGATGGTTGTGAAACTGTGAATGAATTTCAAAGTGTACTCGAACTCAAGGACATGCGCTTTAACAAAAAGGCTGTTGTTGATAAAGAAAAACTTACGATAAACTTTCGTAAGTGTTTTATAACTTTTGACAAAACATTGCATCACTGTGGCAAGCCGTATTCTCAACTTTAATCAAGAAATTTTTCATAAAACTAAACGTGTTTTAGATCAAAATGGCTCCAAGTTTTACTCAGTTGTTTGAATTAAGTGGATTGGAGAGCTCAGTCTCAAGAGAAAGACCACAGTCATTGTCAAGGTTAAAAGAGCAAATTTAAGTCCTTAAAAGAAAAGTGGAATGATAGTAAGTCAAAATGAATTGGACGAAATTAGACTTTAACATTGAATTGTAACATGAAGTGACACAACTTGTGCTGAAGAATGAGCATTTGAAACAGACTTATAAGCAACTTTATGACATCCATTAAACCAAAACGTAGTTCATTCAAAGAAACAATGTGATGCGATAATCTAACAAAGTCAATATAAAGTTCTAGGGAAATTCTGATTTAATGCATAAAACTTATGAACAAGGTTTGGTTCCTAGCAGCCCTAAAAAATGAGTTAATGATAACTTAAAGGAAAAGCTTTAGATAAGGAGGCTATTGGAAGGACCACCTTGTTGATCCAAAAGTGTTAGGATAATGTGGACAATCACGCCCAAATTGTTTGATTAAAAGGACTGCTCATCCTCCTTATTAAGACACATCAAGAAGAAGCTTTCGTCTTAGGGATATAGTTGAACATGTAAAAGCGAATTATCCTCAAGATTCACCTTTTAGAGTCTGCCTTTAGGTATACTAAAGTTATTCAGGAATTGCTTTCACACATAAGTAGGACTTGCCCTAGCTGTATCAAACAATTTTGATCCTCAATTAGTTCCGGTCACACGAGGAAAAGGACAAGAAAGTTAGGTTTTCCGAATCACTCACATCTACAGAAAACACAAAAACAGACTCGACTTCAAACATAGTTTCTAACAAGCGTGTGTTGCATTCTCAGTGAGTAAGGACTTTTACTAGTGCTAGGTAGGTGGGATCACAGCCTTCAGCAATACAGGAAATTGATAAGATTCAGGCTAAACCAACAAAGTAGTTGAGAGATTGTCAATAAAAGTCACATATTACAGGATCCGAATAAAGTAGAAGCTCACCCTAGGAACGTTAAATCTAGTTTGAATAAAAGGAATGGTACTGTTAAAGTTAATGGATCTGCGTCTGTGCAGAATTCCAAGAAACATGATAATTCTGATTATGTCTGTATTAACGATGATGATTGCATGTCTTCTGATAATTTGTGTGTCTCTAATTCTATGAATGATGTGAAATTCCATGCTAAACCTAAGAAGAAAAAATCTAAGGAAGAGATTTGGAAACCAACAGGAAAAGTGTTCACTAAGATGGGATATATTTGGAGACCTACCGGTCGGACCTTCACTATAGTAGGAAATGCGTGCCCTTTAACTAGGATTACCACTACTAATGAAGTGCCTTCTAGGAAACCAATAGTTCTAGAATCTGAATCACCCAAACCTGTGGTTAATTTGGTATATTCAAGGAAACCTAGGAAGAATAAGAATACTGAGTCCGTTAGCAAAACTGAGGTTATAAAAACAATATCTGCTAACAAACAGGAACCCAGTAAATCCTGGGGATCCACAAAAACCAATGTTCCATCTACTTCTCTTAATGAATGCAGGTTGTCCAAATCGTCCTCTGGTATTTGGACTCCGGTTGCTCGAAGCACATGACCGGAGATCGCTCTCAGCTCACCAATTTCATCAGTAAATTCTTGGGTACAGTTAAATTCGGAAATGATCAAGTTGCAAAGATAATGGGTTATGGAGACTATCAGATTAGGAATGTTACTATTTCAAGGGTTTATTACGTTGAAGGACTTGGGCATAATCTATTTTCTGTGGGACAATTTTGTGATTCCAATCTCGAAGTGGCTTTTCGTCAACACACATGCTTCATTCGCAATCTAGAAGGTGTTGATTTATTGACGGGATCTCGTTGGGGATAATCTTTATACACTCTCATGGGAAATGATGGCATCCTCTCCTATTTGTCTATTGTCAAAGGTATCTAAAACCAAGTCCTAGTTATGGCATCGTCGTCTATCTCACTTGAACTTTGGTGCTATTAATCATCTTGCCAGACATGGACTTGTTCGAGGTCTCCCTAAACTTCAAGTTTGAAAAGGATATATGTTTCTGCATGTGCATTGGAAAAGTTCAAAGGAAACACCACCCACCATAATCTGAGGACACCAATCAAGAAAAACTCTATCTATTGCATATGGATCTGTGTGGGCCAATGCATGTCGCGAGTGTCAATGGAAAGAAGTACATCCTCGTTATTGTCGACGACTACTCTCGATTTACATAGGTAAATATTTGTTTGCCGATCAAAAGATTGAGGCTCCAGCTTTTTATTATCAAATCTTTTTGGAAGATGATCCCAAAGTACGGCTTATAGGAAAACCTGTTCGTCGCATCAGAACAGATAATGGATGTGTTTGTTAATCAGACATTGACGTAATATTATGGAAGGTTGGATCTCTCATGAAACATCCGTTGCACGCTCTCCACAGCAAAATGGTGTTGTTGAAAGACGAAATCGTATGCTAATTGAAGCAACCCGCACTATGTTAATTATGTATCCGATCACTGTACTTTCTATGGGCCGAAGTGTTGCAAACATCCTGTTATTACCCAAAAATTGTCCATGATAGTCGGTAGTCACGGTAAACCACCTTACGAGCTTTTACACAACAAACCTCCGTATCTATCGTTCTACATGTGTTTGGTGCCACTTGCTACCCAACGAATGATAGCGAGAATTTGGGCAAGTTACAATCGAAGGCTGACATTGGTATTTTCATTGGATATTCACCCACGAAGAAAGCATTCCGAATTTACAACAGATCGTACAGACGGAATAATTGAACCATCATGTTGACTTTGTTGAGCTTATGACTGCGATGGCTTTTGAACTAACGAAGCAGTTCAGGACCCGCACTTATGAAATGACTCCTGTAAACAATCAGTTTAGGACTCGTGCCAAACCCTCTTCTTCAACACTATTTGTACCACCTTCGAGATCTGACTGGGATTTGTTGTTCATACCATGGTTTGATGAGTCACTTAATCCCCCACCCTATGTTGACTTACAAGCACCAGAAGTCATTGCTCCTATTCTTGAAGTAGTTGCACATGAACATGCTGTATCAACTGGCTCACCTTCCTCAACTACAGTTGATCAAGATGCACCATCACCAAGTAACTCTCATACAACACAAGGAAAACTCAAACTTCCTATTATTTCTCTTTTGATGTTGCAGAAGCATCATGATATTGAAGTCGCACATATGGGTAATGATCCGTACTTTGATATTCCAATTCCAGAAGTTACTTCTAATCAATCCTCATCATTAAATGTTTTTCATATAATTGTGCCTCCCGATCACCAAGTTTCTAAACACAATAGCAAATGGAAAAGGAAATCAGCCAATTTGAGAAATATAAACTGTGCTCTCGACAGACCAATTTCCACACCGACTACAACTACATGAACAAGCCTGATTTCTGCTACTATGCCTTTCTCACATCAGTTGAACCTAAGAACTACAAAGATGCATTAACTCAAGCATGTTGGATTGAAGCTATGCAAGAGGAACTTCATGAGTTTGAACGTCTTGAAGTTTGGGAACTTGTTCCTCCTCCAGATAAAGCATTTGTCATCACCCTTAAGTGGATTTATAAGGTTAAGCTTGATGAGTTAGGAGGTATTCTGAAAAACAAGGCTCGGTTGGTCGCTCGTGGTTATCGTCAAGAAGAGGGAATCGATTTTGAAGAGTCATTCGCTCCGGTTGCAAGATTAGAGGCTATACGAATTTTTCTTGCATTTGCTGCTCATATGAACATGGTCGTCTATCAAATGGATGTGAAGACTGCGTTTCTGAATGGTAATCTGCGGGAAGAGGTTTATGTTAGCCAACCGGACGGATTTGTGGATCCAGACAAACCTAACCACGTGTACAAGCTTAAGAAAGCTCTTTATGGGTTGAAACAAGCTCCACGCGCGTGGTATGATATGTTGTCTTCATTCCTGATATCCAATGACTTCTCAAAAGGCTCAGTGGATCCTACTCTGTTCATCCGTAGAGAAGGCAAGGAACTTCTACTGGTACAAATCTATGTCGATGATATTATCTTTGCTGCATCTACTCCTGAACTTTGTGATCTATTCGCTAAAATAATGTGTTCAAAATTCAAGATGTCGATGATGGGTAAAATCTCATTTTTCTTAGGACTACAGATTTCTCAAAGTCCCAGAGGCATCTTCATAAACCAATCTAAATATGCTCTTGAATCACTAAAGAAATATGGCTTTGAATCTTGTGACCCAGTGGATACTCCCATGGTGGAGAAATCCAAACTAGATGAGGATAAAGAAGGGAACGATGTAGATCCATCACACTATCGTGGTATGATTGGCACCCTTCTTTATCTTACTATATGCATGTGTGCCCGGTATCAGGCTCGGCCTACCGAAAAGCACTTAAATGCGGTAAAAAGGATCTTTCGGTATCTAAAAGGATCCGTACATCGGGGACTCTGGTATCCGAAGGATTCTTCCTTTGCACTAATAGCATTTGCAGATGGCGGATCATGCTGGTTGTCAAGATACACGCCATAGCACATCTGGCAGTATACAATTTTTGGGTGATAGACTTGTGAGCTGGTCGTCTCTTAAGGCCAAAAAAATGGATGCGATATCCAGTACGGAAGCTGAATATATTGCTTTGTCCGGTTGTTGTGCTCAAGTCCTTTGGATGAGATCACAACTTACCGACTATGGCTTTGGATTCAATAAAATTCCAATGTACTGTGATAACAAAAGCGCTATTGCCTTATGCTGCAACAACGTTCAACATTCCAGATCCAAGCATATAGACATCCGATTTCACTTCATCAAGGAGCATGTTGAAAATGGTGTGATCGAACTTTACTTTGTCAATACGGAGTATCAATTGGCGGACATCTTCACTAAAGCGCTTGGCCGAGAAAGAATTGAGTTTCTAATCAACAAGCTGGGTATGCGAAGTTTTACGCCGGAGACTCTGAAAAAGTTGGCAGATGACGTTGACGAATAGTGGTGGTACCTATTCGAATATCCTTTGTATCATATGTATATAATATAACTCAGAAAACCCAAAAATATTTTCCTTTTATATACATTTTATAAAAACAAAAAATAAAAATATAAACTCAGAAAAACCAAAAAGATTTTCATTTTATAAAACCTTTATAAAAACAAAAATAGAAAATTAAAAAATGAGAAAAATACAAAAAGAAGTTTTCAAATGGCATGTCTTCTGAAAATCGATAACATTTACGGTCTTAGAAATGTCATTCAACAATGATACAAGCCTGTAAATGAAGTTCGAGCAGAAGTTTCAAATGTTTTCAAAACATGCCATATGGCTTGCTATTATTTCAGATAGTAACCCGCTTTTCACATTGAGGAAAACATGTCGTCTAAAAGACAGTTGTTCCTAACAACGAGAATTTATTCTCGAGCATAGTCTACTCTATGATCATGCAAAGGCTTGTGATTACTTTGCATCACAACCCGTGCTTCCTATATCAAATAAGTGTACGTTTCAGTGCATTTATTTGTTAAAATAAGAGAAATCTTATTTTTATTGGTAAAAAGTTGTCTTCATAATGAATCAGTGTTTTTAGTAATCACAAAAGGATTTTTAAAAGACATTTTGACCACTCAAACAATGACAACAACTCTTTAAATAGAAAATGGGTCATTATTTGAGGGGGAGAAATCGTCATCAAACAATCTTGTAAAATGGTCTTTTAAAATAATTCATGAAATAATGGATAAAGTTTTGGATAATGACGGATAACAATTTCATGGTGAGTTAATTTATATTAACTTCAAGTGCTTTAGATGTCGTTTGTTTAAATCTTTATGAACTTAGAGACTTAGTGAATTCAGGCTTTAAACTACAGACGATCAATATTGCCAACACCTCATAGTTTGTAAAAAACTTAGGAATGCTTGGAAATACATTCATAGTTTTAAATGCCTTGAAGTTGATTCTCACGGAGTAGATTTAAGCTTATTTATTCTTCAAACACGATCTCGAATATGTATGCGTATAAGGTTTTGCTGATTCCGACGTGTCGAAACCAGCAAGGGGGAAGGAGTAGATGTATACTTGATAGTGTCCTTGGCCTTATTTTGAGGTTAGCTTCTTTTGTCTTTTGAGGTTAGCTTCTGTTGATTTTCCTAGGTTGTGTTGAATCTTTCGGTACAAATTTCTATTCTTTAATGGAGAGACTTCTCGTCATTAGCCAGTTGGATCATTTGAGTCCTAGGGGGAAGTGTTAGGAGTATTATCATTTAAAACGTGAGGAAAAATTTCTTTATGATTAATTAATGTTTACCTTAAACGGTCAATCCTGAAGTTTATTCTTAATAGAAGTAGAAGAAATATTTGATAAAAGAGGTACACATAGGTATGATGTTTCCTTAAGTTAGTCAGTATTCTGCAGAAAGAAATGAGTACATTTAGGACTTAATTGACTTAGGTGTTTCCATTTCGACTACTTAGAGGGGATTAGTTATGATATCCGGGACTTAGTTGACTTTGGTGTTACAATTTATATCATCGATATCCTGACGAGAGAATTCGCTCATCCAGGACTTAATTACGTCTTTGTGTGCGGTATCAAGTTCTTGAAAGGTGTTAATTGTGTACTTCGGATATCTAGGCTTTATACATTTAATGCATGCTTTGATGCGTTTCTTGCAAGAAGTTCTGAATCTACCAAGAAAGGATTGGCTGGGTTTCCGGGGATGTAAGACAACTATCAACACCAGACATCACAAACCACACAAGCTGAAGTTACATATGTATCGAAATCTATTTCATACTCAAAATTTTGAAGCAAAGACTTTCGTAAACTTGGACAAGAAGTGAGCATGCCGAAGAGTGCTTGGACAGAGAAAGATCAGAATGACAACTTCTTGAAGAATAGGTAATAAGGAGCTTAGAAAGTTCGTTGGGTGGGAGATTGTACCAAGGTGACCACGGGCGGCATCAAAAGAACAATATGATTCTTATCATAATGATGTTCTCATCATACAGGTCAAAACCTCGTATATAATAAATTTGTGAATATATAAAGGTAGACTTATATGGTGATAATAAGGACGTGCTCGAGTACAAAATTTTCAAGATTTTTCTCTTGTATATTCAAAATCTTTCAATTATTTGTTACTCATTACATGTCTTAAACCCTCAAAACTTGGAGGGGAGCAATAAATGTTTCATTCTGCTAGAATATATCATTTTGTCCCGAACGGTTCATCAATTGATTTCCAAAATATAAGGGATTAACATTTTGGATAAGGGGGAGACAATTGTGATTAACCTGGACTTAATGTGTATTGACAAAGGTGTATCCAAATAAAATGGATATCAATCACTACACACCTGCATGTTACTATGATTTATTGTTGCACCATGTTATGGGGGAGCTTTTAGTGATGATGATAAAAACTCTCAAGTGTAAATCTTTTGATATTATATCAAACACTTTGATTGATCTTTTCAATCGTTTTGGAAGGTCGTGATGAAATATCCAAGACCGACCAATGGTACTTAAATTTAAGAAGTTATAAGGCGGTTAGGCTTTGTTATGCAAAATTCCATGATCCAGCCAGAACCGGAGGGATCTACCCAGGGATATCCACTAGTTAGTGTAGAAGTCCTTAGGTATGATTAAAAAGGAGAAAAAGTAAGAATCGGGAATAATGCTGACTGAGATAGAGCTAACACTGGAACAAACCCAACAAGGTGTTAGTTATGAAGTCTCGGTAAGCATTGAAGGGGGTTGAAGAATGAAAAGAAATGTAAGGATAACGGGTGAAAGAAAGAAGACCTCCATAACTTAGGCAAAAACAGAGTCAATACATATGCTGTCAGAAACACTTAGTTTTTGTTGACCATTTGAAAGACATTCATAGGACACAGTGACGCTATGCACATCCCCTTCCCAGGCCACTCAAGTCGGAAAAATTACTTTGTTTCAAAACTCACAGACGATACACTCATATCTATTGACTTTCTCACTCTCTGAGTTAGTTGATATGAAAAGTTGGCACTCAGTTCAGCCGTCCGATCCTAAAATTGAAAAGTGAAACAATTTGAGTCTAGAGCAAAAGAGATCATCCATTAATCTCATTAGGGACCACTTGTATAATTTAGCTTGTTATCTCACACAATGTGGATATTAACGTAATATCATTAGAGTACCTGCGCAAGATCCTGATAATTTTGCCAGAACATCGAGTGTACTTAGGTATTCAACAATGAAGTGGAAATCCTGCTTGAGCCAACATCAAACAAGATCATTGTTAGGTAAATTGTGAGATTCTTTATGAAACAAACTTGTGACAACTGTGAAAGAAACGATGTTGCGATTCTATAAGAATCAAAACTTTGTTCCAGGAAATGGATCATGGTTGTAATGAATTTTTTGAAATGATAACACTCTCGGTAGTTTTTATTCTCCTCATGTACTTTTGTTTTTCACCTGTGTCACAAAAAACAATTTTGCAAGTGTTACACCATTTGATTTTCAATCCAATTTTCTTATCAAATTGGTGATATAGTACTCACTGGTTCCTCTTATCATGTTGTGCTTTAAGACGGTTTCCAAAAATGAGAAACATGCCTGAGTTACGATGAATCTAATACTTATGTGTTAGAAAGATTCAATACTAACAGCTGAAATCCTGTCAGAAGATTCTTCTTTAAATTGTATCTATCTGATCACAGGTCGATCCTCATGGATTTGAAGGTTACTCCAACTAAACCTGGGCGAATGATAAAGCCATATTCATCCCCTCGCTTTATTGCTAACTGTTTTATTGCAGGAAATTTAAAGAAGGTGGTAAAGGTACCTGTTTCCAGCTGTCTCACAAAGATCCATAGCCACATGCTCATACCCTACCAACAAACATAAAGACATCATGAAAGCTCAAGTACATGTTTTAAGTCTTCCGCTACTCTGATACCGACGTTCTTTCTTGAACGTGACGAAGTATTAATGTAAAAAATTTCAAAGAAGTTTCTGTCACATGATACCGTACGCTCTTATCTTCGAAGTGGAAATAGTGTTAATGTTAAGAATTTCAAGAAAGATGCAACATTAAAGCTTTCTAAGTCATCAAATCAAGAATGGTATGAGCATGTCGGTCTAGAAGTCGCAAGTCCACAAGATGGCAAAGTTTCAAGATGGCCTAAAGAGATTGTGCTTGGTCGATGATCTCAAGTTGCTCAAGATCACAATGTCAAATTACAAGTTAAGGAGCAAGCTAATCCAGAAATCACATGATCCACTAAAATAATTCACAAGAGAAGTCAGCGTTACGAGCTAAAGACTATAAGTAAAAGCATAGTCTTGCTAGGTTAAGTTTTGTCAAATTTGGAGACCTCCCTTAGGGGGAGATTGTTGGAAACACAAAAAGTGTCGGTCACTTCCAAGTTGTATTAAGTCTTAGCTCGTAGTATGTGTAACATTAGTTAAGTAAACTAGCCCGGCCCAAGGCCCATGGGAAGCCCATTAGAACCCATAGGCCAGCCACAATAGGTAGTATATAAGGACCTCTCCTAGCTTTGGAGAGGTTGTTGGTTATTGGTTGTTCCATTGGTAACATTTCATCATAATACACTTCATCCATTCCATCCATTCTCTATCTCTAACATCACAACCCACATCTCACTCTTGTTCTTGGTTTGATCATAAGATTACTAGAATTCTACAGAGTCACTGAAGGAAGACAAGATATAAGTAAAGTTTTCCAACAACGTGGAAGTGGAGCAAAGAGGAAGCTATCTAGATGTGGAAGGAATCAAATGGGTAATGAGCCGATCTTGGCATTGCCAGAAGGAGCAGACGATTTCGTAGTATATTATGACGCGCAAAGCAAGGATTTGAAAGCATGCTTGGAAAAAGGGAGAAGGTGATTGCTTGTACGTCGCGACAACTGAAGGTTCTTATGAAGGATTGCATGACTAACGTGGTAGGTTTTTCCTTATAATGCTAGAGGCATTAAGTGAACGAGACATGGAGAGTAATCTATACGGATCATGAATGTCTCCAACACACTTTCAATCAGAAGGATTGAACATGAGGCAAAGGTGATGGATGGATGTTATTTAGTGAGTTTGATTTTGAGGCCAAGTACCATATGGGAAAGGCAAATGTAGATGTTTTACCGTGGAGTAGGAAGAAGTAGTGAAGCCAATAATGAGTTCGAGATAGATGTACGACGATCCGATCTAGATTTGAGAAAAGGATGTTGGTGGCATAAATAAGATGTCCAAAGCAAAGAATGCGTCAACATAAGATGTTGTGTGGCTTGGACCAACGAGTGTGAAAAGAGATGGAGAGTGGTTCATATTGGTTAGACAAGGTTCGGACCTCCATTTGGAGAGATGTAAGGACCTTGGCTATTAAAGAGGCGTATACGACAAAGTATTCTATCCATCCTGGAGCGGATACGATGTTGGGTGGTTTTAGGTTAACTAATCGATGGTTGAGTATCAAGGGTCTTCAGGATTGTTGCTACAACCTGAGTTACCCGAGTAGAAGTGGGAAAGGATAACTAAGGATATTGTTGTCAAGTTACCAAGTGTGAGTAGTGGATACGATGCGATTTGGGTGTAGTCAATGGACTGACTAAGTCACCCCATTCCTAGCTATGCTTAGGACAAGTATGGTAGATTTTAGAGGTAATTGGAATACTCACTTTCATGAAGATGAGTTTTTCCCTAAGGTGGGGATTATCATTCGAGTATGGATGTGCTTCATTTGAAGCATGGTATGGAAAGGAATGTAGGTTACCGTTTTATGGGCCGTAACTGGAGAGAGTGAGTTGAATGGATCGAATTTGGTACAAGAAACAACCAACAAGATAGTGGTAATACAGGAAAGGCTCGAGGCAGCCAAATTGTTGAAAGAGTTAGCTTGGTAGTAGTGGGAAACTTTTGAATTAATGCAGGTAGGTTATGGGTGGTTGAAGGTCTCACCTTGGAGAGGTGTAGTACGTTTGGAAAGAAAGACAAGTTAGAACCGAGTTATGTAGGACCATTTGAGATCCTTGGATGGATTGGGCCTATAGTTCGGTTGAGAATTTTTGTCTTATAAACTGAGTATCCACACTTGTTCGTTGAGCAAGGAATCATTGGGAGTTTTAGTTGAAGTTGGGTACGTAAGGTTTCTTGTAGACCTTAGTATGCCCTTAGATGTGTTTGTGATTTTGGATTAAAGTTATTTTATGAATAAACTCGAAGTCGAGCCGATTCTTTAAAAACGTTGGGCTTTGTAACAACTTATAACTTGGTTTCAAGACAGTTCTTGTTTGATGAGTTGCGAGACCGGGTTGTAAATGACGTTGTTACACAACTTAAGGTTTTTAACGAGTTTCCTTGATGACGGGCGAGGTTCAGGTAGTCGGATGTTTCTTTTCGTGTGGAGTTGTTGTGTTTCTAATTGCACCCTTGCGAGGGTAAGCAAAGTCATTAGCAGTTGGATTCTGATTGTAGAAGTTGGATGTGATTATGGTTGACAAGACTCTTTGTTTTGTCAAGGAACCGTTAAGTTTGTGGACCTAGAGGTCATGAGTTAAAGCATAATATGATAGTATTAGCGAAAGTTCGTGGGGATTCGAAGCGTGGTCCTGAGTTACTTAGGAACGCAAGGATCAAATGAGGTCTAAGTGTCCTCAGTTGTTTGTCGATAGTGCTAATGCCTCGAGTAGTTAAATCTCGGGACGAGATTTTCTCAAGGTGGGGATAATGTAACAACCATGACTTGAGCAGGTTAGTCAAACCGTTAGTGTTGACTATTGTGTCTGTTGCAATGTATGGTTTATGTGATTCTATGTGTTTATGTGTGCTTCTATGTGTTTATGAGGTATTGGCAATCAATCTATTGAGTGTGATCATCTCAATGAGATTGGATTGATGGTTGAGTTCATTTCGTTCACTTTTGAGTGACGAGGAAATGATTATTGAGATTTTAGCGTTTTTATGATTAATGTGTAAGTATTTATACGTATACGTATTTTCGTGTTAGTAATTTAAGATAAGTTTTGACTTTAGAAGTTTAGTTGAGAAAATGTAAAATTTCTATTTTTGGAAAGTTAGGTTGGAAATGAAAAGTTATTTTTAGAAAGGTAGGAAACTGCCTTTATGCAAAAAGGTTAGCCAAATAAGTAAACATTTTTACAAAAACTTAAGGTTATATTGTAAATATCTAATTAATAAAAAAAAATTAAAAAAAAATATTTTTTTATAGGATGAATAGTGTTCCGAAATTTAAAAGGAAAAAATAAAAAAAAAATAAAAATAAAATACTAATCCTAATCTAATAACTAATTAGAGTTAGTTTAGGATTCTACCTAGATGCCTATATATACAAGATTAAAATCCCTAACCCTCCCCATTTACTTAATTTGACCGGCCATAAGGAAGGAGAAAAGAGAAGACGAAAATTTTACTTCGAGGTACGATCCGATCTTTTAATCCTAGTTCGTTTATTTTTCTAGTAACTTAATTATGGTGGATTTAGGTTTAAAATAGGGTTTATAAATTAGGGTATTTAATTTCCAGAAAGCTTATGATATATTAATGTTAGTTTAATCATTTGATTAATTAGATTAGCGATATGATCATGCGTTAGGGCTTAGATCACTCGAATTAGATGCGTAATTCACTGCAGAAAGTTAGGCAGTTTTGTAACGAGCATAACTCGGTCATAAAAGATCAAATAAATAATTTACAACATACTGGAGATGACCTCAGAGAGTCTACTTTCTAAAGCAGCATTATTGACATTTTTAACTAAGGTAATTCTATTGTTTTAAAATGATTGGTATAAGGTTATGAGGGAAAGTTTCCTTGGGTAAAAATCGGTTTTGGTACAAAGGTTCTTAATCTTTTAATTAATGGGTCATGGTACGTGGTATTATTCATTGGGCGTTTCTAGCATCGTTGATGCGTTTGTTAGATCTGAGGTTCATTCGTTATATCAATGTTTACATTTGATTATTTTTTTCTTTTGGGATTGTGTGATTTTTGGGTCCATACCAATTGGTGCATGTGAAGTTTGGTGTTTCTTCATGGCGTGGTTCTAGAGTTGATGGTAGGTCATATCTTCTGAGTGGTGCGATTGATGGTAGCGAAGTGAATGAAATTATTCAAAATCCCAAGTGGGAATTGGAGAGTTCTTGTTTTACTTTTGATTTAGTACCTCTTGTTGTGAGAAGCGTCTGTATTGCTTGGTAGGAAGAAAGGTGAGTAGTTTGAAATGTGCATAGATTATTTCGAGTAGAGTGAGATAGAAAATTCGTATGTGATGTCGCCAATGAAGGGTGCACGAGGATGATGTAGCTAAGACAGTTTTTTTTAGAATGCGTAATGAACACGTTAAAGGTTACGGCTATGCCTTTTGGGTTAACCAATGCACCAGCGGTTTTCATAGAGCTAATAAGCCGGGTGTGCATGGCCGTATATAGACAAGCTAGTTAACGTATATATTCGGACGATATTTTAAACCGACCCGAAGTCTAAGGAGGAGTACGAGTCGCACGTGAGGATGATCGTGGAGTCACTGAAGGACGAGAAGATGTACGTGAAGTTTTCCAACAACGTGAAAGCGGAGCATAGAGGAAGCTATCTAGATGTTGAAGGAATCAAGTGGGTAATGAGCCGATCTTGGCATTGCCGAAAGGAGCAGAAGAGTTCGTAGTATATTATGACGCGCGAAACAAGGACTTGGAAGCATGCTTGGAAAAAGAGAGAAGGTGATTGCTTATACGTCGCGACAACTGAAGGTTCTTATGAAGGATTGTATGACTAACGTGGTCGGTTTTACCCTATAATGCTAGAGGCATTAGGTGAACAAGACGTGAAGAGTAATCTATACGGATCATGAATGTTTCCAACACACTTTCAATCAGGAGGATTGAACATGAGGCAGAGTCGATGGATGAAGTTATTTAGTGAGTGCGGTTTCGAGGTCAAGTACCATCTGGGAAAGGCAAATGTAGTTGTTGAATCATGGAGTAGGAAAAAAGTGAAGCCAAGAATGAGTTCTGGATTGACGTATGACGATCCAAGCTAAGATCGAGAAAGGATGTTGGTGGTATAGGATAAGATGTCCAAAGCAAAGAACGCGTCAACATAAGATGTTGTGTGGTTTGGACCAACGAGTGTGAAAAGAGATGGAGAGTGGTTCATATTGGTTAGACAAGGTTCGGACCTCTATTTGGAGAGATGTAAGGACCTTGGCTATTGAAGAGGAGTATACGACAAAGTATTCTATCCATTCTGGAGCGGATACAATGTTGTGTGGTTTTAGGTTAACTAATTGATGGTTGAGTATCAAGGGTCTTCAGGATTGTTGCTACAACCTGAGTTACTCGAGTAGAAGTGGGAAAGGATAACTAATGATATTGTTGTCAAGTTACCAAGTGTGAGTAGTGGATACGATGCGATTGGGTGTAGTCAATGGATTGACTAAGTCACCCCATCTCTAGCTATGCTTAGGACGTGTATGGTGGATGTTAGAGGTAGTTAGGCTACCTATCTTTTCGTGAGATGAGTTTTTTTCCCTAAGGTGGGGATATCATTCGAGTATGAGATGTGCTTCACTTGAAGCATTATGTGGAAAGGAATGTAGGCTA